>VZRJ01009813.1:2475332-2655357 GCA_013397565.1 Ptilonorhynchus violaceus | reverse complement strand
ATCTGCTGAGAAACTTGGCCTGCAAATAGCCTTATGTCTGTAAACCAGCATCTTCCCACTAAAGGAGCAATTATTCTGTGGCTTTCTTGAACTTACTTTCCTAGAAGTGTCCTGTCTAAGGCCACTGCTTCATTTCTGTTTGCTTCACCTAATAATCTCCCTGGCTATGCTCATTAAGACAAACTGAGATTGGTATCACATAATTAAAACTAACAAAATTGTTCCCCAAATCCTCGTAAGGAGAAAGTGTGAGGTTTAGTCAAGGCATACTTATTTTTTTTAAACAATTTTTTTTTATTAAGAAGAACATTCATTTGTCCTAAAAAAAGACAGCTAAAAGAGGAAAATACGAATGAGTGGTAGTTGAGAGCTGCATAGCCTAGGATTTTCAAGAAATCATTATAACTAGGAACTATTAGTGAAAATTAGGTGTTTGAAACGTTCTTCACACATGAATTTCAGGTGTACTAATTTGCTGAATGTTATTTTTTTCTATTTAATATTCTAAGCTCAATTTTTTTTCTGAAAATTTGCTTGAATATCAAGAAAATGTACAATATTGCAATGAAAACAAAAGTTGGGTACAGTACTGCTACTCAGACCACTCTAGAAATAAGGAGAAGCACCTTCACCCTTTATTTGCCATTGAACAAGCCATACCTTTGCCCATTTTTTGAGAATGCCAGGACTCTCCCTCCCTCCTGATGCAATCCCATGTAGCAAATTAGCATGGAAGAGAAAAAGGAGAGTTTACACCTGGAGTCACAGTCTCCCCTAAATCTCAGTTGTTACATTCAGAGCAAAGGGTCTTTTCGCCTTTCTATTCCATCCATCTCCGAGACAAATTCTGCTTTCAGCTGTAATCTTTAAATATCACTTGCACAGCCAAGAGCTTAACCTCAGCTCAGCCAGTGCTCCCAAACACTGCACAGCACACACACATGCCAGGTGCACGGAGCGAGCACGGCACAGAGCTGCTCGAGAATGCTCAAAATCAGAAAATAAGAGTTTGTGATTTATAAAGGGTTAGAGCTGAGATAATGTATATGGAATCTAGCATATGCATGTGGAAAATACTTCTTTGCTGATGTTAGAGATCATCTGACAAGCTTTGGCTGCCTCTGTTTTACACAGGGGGATGATGCTAAGGACAATACACATAATTCCCTCTCGCACTTCAGCTCCTCCGTGCCGGCAGCGAGGCCCAGCCTGGCCAGACAGAGCAGACCAAAAGGCTGGGACAGACCTCACTGCTGCAGATCAGCCAGGCAGCCAGGGCCTGGCAAACTGAGAGGTGCTGCTGTTCTTTCTAAAAATCCCCAACTTGATTGCCACGGCAGGTTTCCTGCGGGGCTGGAGGGATAACTTTGGTGCAATACTCACGTCTCGCGTGCTGCGGTGCAGCGCTCCAGCGCAGAACACGCCCTAAATCTGCCACCAGAGAAATGAAACCCCAGGTGATTCAGCCAACTTTTCTCACCCAGTGAAAATATTTCAAACACCTACACGAAATAAAATCTGCACAACCCCCCATGATGCTGTAGAGTACACGGGAAGGCAAATGAGCTCTGCTTAGCTGGACACAAATGCACAGCTTTGGCCTCTCAATGACGTGGAGTTTCTGTTCTCGAGAAGTTTGCCCTAAAGGGTCAAATTGTGATTCCCATTGCAATTAATACTGTAATTCCACTGACTTTAAGTGCAATGGGATTTTTGGCTCCAAGTTTATTATTAAACTTTGAAAAGCCACCACTTTATAAAGACTTCAGAGCTGAAGTGGGTTGCCAGTTGCAGTAAATTATTCATAGGAGCCGGTTTATCATGTAGCAAAAAGTTACACTAAGATGTTCAACTTAACACAAGATGATTATCTGAAGGATAAATTGCCAACTCCCCACTGGAAGTTTAAAGCAATACATACCAATTTTCAGGCTGAAAGCCATTTGTAATCCTTATGGCAATGTTCCCAGATGAAATCACGCTGGAGACTGGTACATGACTCTGCATTTATAATGAGCAAACTTAATGCTCACCACCAGCAGTATTTATTTGCTACCCTGCCTTTGGCATAATAACTATGAGGGATAAGAAGCCTGATTCACCACTACTTTATTCCATCCTTGAACCATATTTTTCTCCAAATGAATCCGTGAAGTCATTTATTGTCAGGAGTAATATATTAACATACTAGGTCCAAAGTCTCATAGCAGATTCATACTTGACTGTAACTCCAGCTAAAGAGCAGTCTGGTGGATTCCAGTAAATCCAGACTTCACTCACATTGCCTTTACTCGGTTCTTCATATTGTTCCTGATTCTTATTCTGGCATTTCTTGTTACATAAACACATTTGAAAGAAAGAACTTTCCAACCCTGACGAGAAAATGCTCAATTCTCAAGGCTGAGAATTACAGAAAATTACTCCTAAGCCATAGGTCAACCCTTAGAAGATTAATGTTATTTTTTGAGGCAGGCTTTCAGCGTGATGATACAACTTGAGAACCATTATAATGATACTTTATCCTTGCTGGGGATCTATCAACTCTGTAACTTGCTTAGTGAAGAGCTGACAAACAGCTCTGGTATACCAAGTGTAACAACACCATAACTTAGACTTTAATTGTATTACAGTGTGTAAGAAAGACTCCCTATTTCACGCCAGTGTTCAGATTTGTATCTACTGAATTGAGGCACCAGCACACTGATTATCTGACCTAGTTGCTCTTCTTCATGTCCATGCACTAATTAAGACCTGAACTCTGAGCAACAATATTTGATAGTAATAAAACCAAGGTGCTCAGAAACTTTAAATAATACAGTGTGCTGCTATAAATACATGCTTAAAGACACAGAAATGTTAACATTTTAATAGAAAATAGACAGGTACTAAATGCCAGACCTTTTCTTTTTAATTTAAATTCATGAACTTATATTGCAGTGGAATACCTAATTCTGGTGTTGCCTACTTTGGTATTCTGCTTTGGTTTTATTTAAAACAAGCAAACAAAAATCCTATTACTTAAGCTCCACTTTTTAAATTGAATAGAACTGTCAGTCATGGGTTTTATATATGCTGTCAGTATTTACTGCCATGGTTCTCTTAATGCTGGTAACTACAGAATTAACAAGGCCTGGATAAATTAAAATTTTACTTTATTTACTTCCTAGTGCTTCTCTGGGCTTTGCTCTTTTCTCTGCACAAGATCTCTACATCTCTTCCATGAGAAAAATTTTTTTAAAAGGCAGTAAAAAACCCAGAACCATTTTGGCATAGAAAACTGTGTCCTGTTTTTTCAAAAAGATGTTGTCTTATGGCTCATGTGACTTGGACCCATCTGCATTTTCCTTCATCCTTTCCCACCAATCCCTCTTTAACCTTCACAGCTTTCTTTGTGGATTCCTACAGAATCCCATGTCTTTCTTAACCTGTTTTCTTCTCCTTCAACCCATATTCACATATTCAGAAAACAAACAGGCTTCATCCCCATATGCTGATGCACTGGTCCATCCTTAAAACCAGAGTTGACTCCTTGTAGGAAAATTAAAATCTGAGCTAGTTCACTGCCATCTGTGTATAAGCATTTGTTAGCTCAGCATCAATAGCTTCAAAAGCAGATTTTTTTACCTTTTCACAATTAGACCCAAGTGCTTCAGATTACTGTGGGCACAGCCACATTCAGGTAATTACGTGTTTACATAATGCACATCTTCACCCTGAATCTCTTCCAAAGTCATCAAATCTTACTATACAGCATTTTTTCCTGCAATAAAATACAGCTTTTCAACTTAAAGTCGACCCTTGCTGGCTTCCTCACTGATGTCAACATTCATGCCCACTTCAAATCCATCCTGAATGCTTCTGAAAAGTTGGTTTCCAAGCTGCCTTTCAGGAAGGCAATATCGTTCCTCTTGTTCTGTTTTCCCTGCTCCTTAAACTGCTTGTCTTCATTTTCAAAGCCCTTCTGAGCCTTGCCTCTTGTTACTTATCACCCTAGCAAGTATCACTATGTTATCCTCCAGCTCCTAATTGCTAGGTGAAGGCACAATTGCCTTCATTGTGCTCTAACCATTCCACAGAATTTCCCAAATGTCCAAAAAAAGACAGAAGATTATAATTTTATTTTTGATGATGTATACAAAGCATTACTCAATAATGCTGTCAGCATTCCTTTCTCCTCTCTCCCACAATCTCCTGTTTCTAATATTCCATTTGTAGGCTTTAGCTTGTTGAGTCAAGGGCATAGATTTCATTCTGAGGCTGTAGAGCCCTTGATATAACAGACATCTGGGCCATTGTTGGAGTGCCTAGAACTGCAATAATAAGCATAACTACAAAAAAAGATTAGTGCCAGGGACGAATCAGGTAGCTTACCACTTCTCAGAAAGTGGTTGTTCTAGTGCTATAGCCTTCTGAGAGTTTTCTAAAATAAATGGTGTTATTTCTACCATTATTACCTTTTCTAAACTGAATTTGATAAAATTTTTTGTCTACAAGGGATCAGTCAAGGCAAATTACAACCAAGTACCACATCTTCTTAAGATGCTCTGCAGTAAACATCTTGATCTCAAGGGTTTCGAGGTTCTTGTTTGTTTGTATGAAGTTTTTAGTTTGTAGAATCATTTAGTTCTGCTTTGTAATCCAGCCCTGTCATCTTTAATTCTGTATGGCAATGAGCAATGACTATGGATACAGAGGTCCTCTAATTCCTCTTGTGTTCCACAAGTACTGCAATTTTTCATCATTTTGTGATGGGAATCAGGTAAGGTAGTTACATGTACAACTCTGGGAAGAATTCCCAGCTCCCTACAGGTATTATTTAACCCCTATGCCTACTGTTTCTCCTGGCTTCACTGAAAGCAATCACAAACCTGTTTCTAATATCAGATGAGCCAGATCTCACCCATTCTTCTTAGAATCATATGTGTGCTTGATTTAAGCTTTCCAGAGGTACCATACTGATACCAACATATGCAAATTCAACAAAAAAATAGCCTAAAATGTAGTTCCTTTGGGTGCTGAAGACAATAAAACGCAGACATTAAAACCTCTACGTGAGGAAGTGAGGCAACACATTTCAACGTAAGCTGGTTAGTGACAATCTGTCTTTTGGTTTTTTCAGCTACTAGCAAGGACATACTTATTTCCACCCCCCAAAAAAAAACCCAAAACAATACACCCACAAGAGTTCCACAGCTAAAGTTAAGTTTATAAAGTGACCTTCTTGCAAGCACCTTTGAGAGGACAAATTGAAATGTCAAACCACCCGCAACCAAAGAATCTGTGTAGAGACTTTAGTTACAATGGAAATGTCAAAATTATTATGCAAATTAAAGTTGAAGCAGTAGCTTAGGACATCCCAGAGTGTCAGGGCACTCTGACAAAAGGGAACCTCTGAAGGTTTCACCCAGTCCTATTAGCAGTGTTTCCTTCAGCAGCAGTTCTGACCTCCCACCTGACCTCCTAACATCTCTGTGCTTGGAGTTAAATGATTATGCTCTGAAAGTCTTATTATGGATATTATTAAAGTTATGAATTAGTTAGGAACACAATGCATATGGAGACCCATGGGATGAACAACACCAGCAGTCTGGGGCTCAACCAGTGTTCCAACACAGTGAGGAGGGACAAAACCCTCTGCAGTGCAGCAGAGGGCCTCAAACACCAAAACAAGGAAAAGAATTTCCCTTTGTTCAAGAGAGAAACTCAGCACAGACGCGCAGCACTCACACAGACAATCTTCCTCAGCGTTTTGTCTCTCACATTGCTTCAGGAATTGTCGTATGGCTGAGATATTGCCATCTGGGAACACCATCTTAAAGGCTTATTACTTGCAGGTACACTGTGCATTTCCATACACAGAACATTCAGTGCTGCAGTTTCAGTGATAAACAGCAGCTCTCGTACCAAGCTCTGCCACTTGAGCTGCTCAGTGGATACTTCTGTAGTCTTTTCCCAGGTTAGAATTAGCCATTTTTCAGAGAAAAACCTGACACTATTTGCCTCAGGTTTTCATGTCATACCTGCCTACACTGACAGAAAAGGCAAACGCTGTATATAGCCTAGTTTCATGCTCAGTAATATTATTTTTAATAAACTATAACAAATGAAATCACTGTCAGGTTTAGCTGCCTGATTTGGTACTTGATCATAACATGAATAAAATGTCAGACATCTGATGTCTGTGCTGTGATGTCCCTTTTTTTAAATGACTTATGTGACTTTCCAGCCAACTTCACGACAGTGTATTAATGGATGAGACAGCTTGAATTCTGATGATGCAGACATGACTGATGACCACCAAAGTAAAGAGCACCTTTACCATTTTTTGTTGATTATCTCTGTCATCAGCAGTCTAAGCTTTTCTCTTTCTATAAAAGGTCAAAGGCCATCTGCATTTCACTTGGAGTTTATGCTAATTGCTTTAACAGATGAGGGCCTGTGGTGTGGTTATTCAGTGGGCAGGGGTGAGAGGTGCAGCTTGGTGCAGCTCTCCCTGCCACGGAGAACAAAGTTACTCAGTGTTCCTTCCCACCCAGGCACACTCAGTAGCATTTTGCCTCTTAAACCAAGGTAAGACCACTGAGCCGAAGAAAACAATGTCTCATATTTTAAATGGACAGCATCAAAATCTAAGCAAATTCTTAATTACACTGGCCTACAAAACATTATTCTTTAGCTGTAGATTATGTATTTCAAGTGAGAAAGCCCATCACTTCAACTGATTTGTTTCAATCTTTATTGTTGGTCTATCTGTGTAAAGACCGACAGAAGCACATGAAGTTTTATCCATCCCAACTGCATCCTAAAAGAAAATTTCTTCCCTGGAACACTTTTAAGCCTTCCAAGGCAAGTGGAGAAATATATGTACCTTAATAGAATAGGCACTCTCCCTGCCCACCAAATGTCTTGAAGTAGTGGCACCACTGTTTGCAGGGTGACAGCAAACGACACTCAGAGAAAGAAGTCACGTCCAGAATTTAAATGAAGAGCCTGTATACCATGACCTCATGCAGAATCTGTAGCTTCGATCCTGCCTGTGTTCATGAATAAACTGCAAAGTTCACAAAGCTCTGCAAGTAAAATTGAAAATGTGTCTCAGGCTGGAATACTGTGCTCCCATCCCAGAGATTCCTCTTTTCTTCTGCTCTTCTGGCCCCCAAAAGAAGGGCAAAGAAAAGTGTCACCTAATATATTTCCATCACTGAATGTACTTTTAGTGCCAATGACATTTTTTAAGGGAAAGGTGGAAATGAAAAATGCCATTAGAAGCAACCATACACCAAGATTTCTTACCATGAGTATTTAAGTCTTAAAAGATTTTCTAAACTAGGAACAAATAAACAAATAAAGCTGTTTAAAAAGCAGAAAATTGGTTTGATGTCAAGGAGGGCACTAACACCAATTCAGCTGCCCTAGCTGTGAGGGAAGCCTTACTGTGCTTGGTTGAGTGAGCCTCACTTCTGTGACTACAAACACTGCCAACTCTGTGTTGTGCCCCTTGCACAAATCAGGCTGTAAACCTTGGCAACAAATGGAACTGTAAATACTGTGATATGCAAAGCCATGTTGCTTAATAGTGCAAATAGGACGATACCTACCCCTCTCACCCCGCCCCATTGTCACTCACCTGATTGAATTTCATTTCTAGGCCATTCAATCATATAGTGAAAGCTCAATATAAACTCAGGCCTTCACAGGGCAAGCAGAAGAGGCTCAGATTTCTGAGTAGCAGCCTATCAGATGGATGAGGCAGCAAAATAAAACCAACAACTCTAAACCCAGGTTGTTTAAATGACCTTCAAGCACAACAGTGAATAGCTAAAATAGCTCTGCTAAGCTCCAGGCTGCCGAGGTACCACTGGGCTGTGACACTGAGCTGCCTACAGCACCAAAAGCAGATTATGTCACAGATTTTCCCCTGCATTTTCTGCCTGTCTTAGGAGCTTTTATTTCAATATCTGAAGTAGATTATCCCATAACAGTATCTGCAGGACACAGACCTTAAAAAAAGAAAAAGCCTGCTGTCTTGCTGTTTAGAATTAATACAAAAACCAGGCCCATCAGTCACTCATAATTAAAAGTCACTGTATATTCACAGCATAAATAATAGTTCTTTTGGGACTTTTTAAAGTAAATTAATTTTACAATATCCTTTTGATTGTTCTAAACGAACAACAATGACTAGTTAGCAGCTTCTTAATTTGCATATGAATAGAAACACTAATAAGGATTATTACAATTGTCTGTTGTACAATAAACTATTCAGTGATTTGTATTATTTTGTGCAGATTGTCCCTAAAGCATAAATCTAGGCCCCTATATGGGTCCTCTAGGGCTAGATCCCCCCTCAGATGGCAGGGGTGGCAGGGGCATGCACTGGAGAAATAGTGGTTTGGGAATTAATCACTGCCTCCCTGCTCCTCCCCTCCTTCCCAGGGGACATTTGCCCTTGTCCACAGCAGAGGAAATGCTGTGCTAGGACACTGCCAAGGGGAGACGCAACACCGCTGTAGTCCTGACCCACATATCCACCCTAAACTGTAAGGAGGGTGGGCAGTGACCCTTTTAGTTCCTAGAGACTTAGCTCCAAGGCCCAGGTAGCCTGTGCAGAAGCTCAGGCAAGAGGTAACTCACACCCTGTCCTTGCCACAACTGGGATGTCGTGACCTGTGACATGAATTAAGTGTGGCCAAACCACAAAAGAGCAGAGCTAAGTTCAACACAAAGCCACATTAATTGCACTTAGCTTTTCCCCCAGACAAAACCAGACTGAAGTAAAGCATCAGATTTTCAGTCAGCAAACTGCTGGTCCTGATCCCTCCTTGGTACACATCTGGAGGACAGAACTACGGCCAACTACAAGTTATTCCTTCAACATGCTCCTTGCCAAACCCGCTGCTGTCAGCCTCATAAGCAGAATCCCAGGGGAGCAATTTGTCAGTCTCCAGTACAACTCACTCTGTGACTTGCACCTGTCACACTGACAGCAAGGAGACACAGGAAGAGTTAAAATCACACTACCCACAGCCTTGATCATTCCAGATCAAATCTCATTGTCTGCTTCAAGCCAACAGAGCCCTTTCCTTGTGGTACCAGAAAATGTTGTTGCTGCAACATTCATGGAACAGTTTGGGAGATGAATGGGAAGCTGAGGTGACAGGCTACATCCTCATCTGAGATGCTGAATCACACTGATGTACCTGATGCTGATACGGTGTTGAGCACTCTCTAAATAAAAATAACTTTACATTCTCTACGGCACACGGGGCACCAGATTTACTCTCCTGTTGCACAAAGTATCTCTCTGACTTGTTTGAAGCTGCTCTGCATTTAAAGCCTGATTTAATCATTATTTAATTAAAGCCATTTCATGGCTGTTACCCAGAGAGTATTTCATTAGGAATTGACTGAAATCCTTGGGCCAGCCTTACTGAAATTCAAGCTTTAGTCACTGCCCTGTTAGCCTGAAGGACCCAGAGTTTATCCTTCACTATCAGCTGGGAGGCTCCATGCCAACTGTGATTTACACTATTGACTCACAGCTGCTACTGTTCTGTACTGAAGATGAGATATTTTCATGGGCTGCTCTATTTGGTTATAGTCACCTTATATCCTTAATGCTTGGTTTACTCCTTAAAGAAGAGGTGTCAGAAATATCAGAGTTTCTTTTATATCTATCTCAAGTCTTAGAGAACTTTTAGCCTTTTGGGGAAGCAATGGAACTTCTCTTCACCCCTGTCCAGACAACATGTTTGTCTTGGAGTTAGTGAATTTGGGAAGACATGGAATTATTTCAATGCCACTTATTTGCCCATACAGGGAACTCTTTACTTGCTCAAAATGTACTGGGCTTCATCTGCTTTTATGGATAGAATAGGAAAATGAAGTATCATGAGATATTTTCCTTGGCAACTTGCTCTGGCTGACCCTGCTTAAGCAGGGGGGTTGGACTAGATGATCTCCAGAGATCCCTTCTCACCTCAGCCATTCTGTGGTTGTGGGAAATGGTCTCCCATTAGCACAAGGCTGAAAACAGCTGGAGAGCAACAAAGTTGGAGGGACACGAAGAATCCTAAGAGGTAATGTTTGATTAACGAATAAGTTAAGCAGCATTGATGTTTAGAAGTCTGAACAGTGCCAAGAAAGCTGAAGTGAACATCAAACCTGACAAGTCTTTATAGGTGGTGTTTTTGATCCTTCTTAGCGACTGTAACTTCATTGTTATCTCAGGGAGTATTTATCAAATCACAGTATTTCTTCAAATTATTTATGTGCAGCAAACAGAGTCTGCAGTGTGCACATTTAACTTATTTGAAAACACGTGACATAGGACATTAAAAATATATTTGGAAGCCAGAAATGGACATTCTGGAGCATCAGTTTATCCATAATCACTCAGCATAACTCCTGCTGAAAGTGGGAAAATTAGGTACTTCAGAGTATTAACCATGTATGTCACACATCTGGCAGAATGACATGAACCTCACTTGACAGCTCATTTTTGAATGTGCCTTGAGTGCTCAAGAAGATCCCAAGACTCATAGTCTATTGTTATGCAAACACGCACAGTTACTCCTTTTATTCATCATATTGAATTAAAAAATGCAATCTGGGGAAAAAAGCAATCTTCTCCAGAGAGTGCTTAAAAACCCCAAATTCACAATTGCTAACAAGAAAGAGGTTAAACTTGATGAGTTGTTTAAATCAATCCAAAGGAAAGGACTTGGTGTCGTGACTGCATTGGACACAAATAAATAAAAGTATGATTAGTCAGTCATTGCCAATCCAGCAATGCTGACAACACACACAATCTTGAAGTCAGCTGGCACCCAAAATATGCCCCATATAATGAAAGCACTGTGCAGGCACAATAAAACAAAGGAAACCTTTTTGTCATGCTGTGTCACACTAATGCAATGTTATCTGATAATTTCTATTTGAACAGTGGAAGATTTCATCATGTGAACACATTTAAGGACAAATAAACAATTTAAGGATTTGTTTCTGTGTTAATATAAAATAAAAGATCAAATTAAAACTCCAAAACAACATGAAATTTACAGCTCTGACCTACCATGACCTACTTCTTGCTTACTGAGTTCTGTCCCTGCCCTTTGGTCACAGACCTCCATACCAAAGGCAAAGCAGCATGATCTATAAAAGTTCCAGGTTTAACATAGTAATCTGTCTCAGTTTTCTCTTTTTTTTTTTTTTAAATTTAAACTTCAAGCTATTTTAACAAAACTAGTGACTTCCTAAGATGTGTTGCTATTTTTAACTTCCCAAACCATCAAGAGTGAGTCAGTCAATGCAGACCTCACAGTTTTAAGGCTAATTTCAGAATTTGAAAGCACAAAAAATAACTGCTGAAATGGAATATGCATGCTGAATAAATCACTGTGTCTTTAACACAGCAAGAACAACAAAGCCCCCATGTCCACAATCAGTGCAGTTCCCTGCTAAACAAATACAAAGTTAATTCTGTAGTGACTTAAATGCATTCCTCAGCTTTTCCACTTGATTGCTCTAAGCCTTTTTGGACGGCCAGCTGAGCAGATAGGCTTGGCATAACAGAGCTATCCCTGCATAATTTGTGTAATCACACTTTAAGAGAAAAGAAAAAAAAGGGAAAATTAATTCAAGAAATTTAACAACTATTTTTAAAGCGACACAAAAACACATTAAAACCTCCCCACAATTTCTATAAAGGCATACCATTATTCATCTACTGTAAGAGTCAAGTAGTATTTCTGAACACTCTCAACTGAATTGAAATTCCAAGAAGTCCTAGCTGTGATTGCCATTTGGTTGACAGGTGAGTAGATTTAAGAGACAAAGTGGACCATCAGTTTTTTCATTCCACTCTCCCATAGCCACGGGCTCCATACTTCCACCTGCTCACCTCTAAGTGCAATGACTTGTATTGCATTAAATTATAGTTTCCAGAATTGTGTCGGTGTTGATGATTTCAACAGTTACTTCCTGTGATGGCCACTCATCTGCTCTGATAGGAATATGCACCTTATTCCCAATGAGATCCAACTGGCTTTAATTTGCAGCCATTGGCTCTTGAAGCCATGCTAAATTAAAAGCTCTTGGATTCCATATTTCCTTTTGGGAAAATACACCTACTCTGTAAATATATTCAGGTTTAGATTGAACTCAACTTTTGCTAAGAGAGCTGGTTTGATTGCTGATTTCAAATAAATTATCTGACAAACATAGCTCTTTCTCTGGCTTACAAATCAACGCAGGGGTTTTTTTCAGAGTTACTCATAAATATTCAATCAACATTTTATGTGAACAAATAATTTCTGACATTCTCTGTGCTTTCCAATTGGACAAATGATGGTTAATGAGCACGAGGGAAAAAATCCCCTGTTCACAGAAACGCATTGTGGATACAATCATTCCATAAACATTTCTGCAAATAACCACACTCTGCAAGTGCTGAACAATACCAGGGAGAAACTAAGCTGAGGCTGAATTGCTGATCAGAATTTGAATGAATGCTGTGGAAGTAATATGGCTCATGTAATTACAGAGGGAGTTAAATATGCTTTCATGGGGTCTGAATTTGGTCCATGAATTCTAAATGAGCCAGTGGATGACTTCAATTAATGGAATGACATAATAAAATTATCAATAAAACTAAAGAAACTATAAAGTGAATTTTCCATCTACTGTATTAACTACCTTCTCTAATAGTTAATCACATACTCTTAAGAATTTGAGAAACAAAAATCTGACCTTCAGAACTTCTACGTCTGATGCAGTAACAAGAGACAGTTTAATATCAATCAAAAGAATGTTTAAATTGACAACCATCCCACAATTACTACATCATCAGTCTCCAAGTGCTGTACATGTGCTCCAATAACTGTTAGTTTTATGCTGAATTTAGATTGTAAGCGACAATTGGTTTTAAAAACTGCTGATTGAACTGCCAATTTGCAATGAGGAGAGACATCTTTAAAATATGGGTAACTCTAGTAATAGCTACATAATATTCAACTCTGATCTATTTCAAATTAATGCACTTACAAAGTATGAAATGCTCACATAGGATAAGATGATGAGACTAGACTGCAGGTACCCAACACAGCTACTCTATTTCTCCAAAAGCATGGAACAAAACCATTTTCAAGTTAGCAAAGGAAAGCCCTGCCCTTCTTTTTTGCTTGTACTACATCACCTCATACAGGTAGTGCTCATTTGCAAAGTGGCTGAGTGAGATCTCTGGGGGGGGCAGCTTTGGGCTCCAAGATCAGGGCATTAACCAACCACTGCAGAAAGCAGCAGCAGCTTCAAAACCACCACAGCCAGAGTATTTTTGGGAGTGTGGGCTCCAAAGCCCTTCAGCACCACCCCACAGCTCCCAATCCAAGACCAAAATCTAGTGCCAGGCTTATCACCTAGAAGCCCAGCAATATTTCACCTTCACATTTTCAAATATTTTAACCTGCTGAAATAATTTTGACCAAAACTAGCCATACAAAAAATCACTTACTATAACATAACACAAGGGGGAAAAAAAAAAAGTCTGGAAATGTATGTGCATTTTTATTTCCTAGATGAGAACTGTTCTGAACTATTGTATAATATTCAGGCTAACAACTCTAATCTCTTCTAAATTAAAACAGTACATGAGAGCTTGAAATGCTCTGATAATTTTAAATTCTTAGGTACTGCAGTTGCTCTCAACAGTTTGTTTCAATTACATTTTCAATGCAGGGTTTTTTTGCTACAGATATTCTGGGCAAATTGCCTTCAAAATGTAAACCAGGGAAGAAAGCTCTTCCAGTGACCATGAGAAGCTCAGTAATCATGATTTGAATCTTATAAAATTCAAAAAACCATTAAAAGAAGGCATTAAATAGCCTGAAAAGCAACTAGTTTGATATTCCACTTGCCTTCTTCCTGCATCAGCCTCACCTATTTAACAAAATGCTGAAGAAGTTGTTCCTAGTCAAACTATAGCAACAGCAGATATATGTCCCTCTATTCCCATATTAATAACAAACATATCCACTGTGGACAAGATAACCAGAAAAGATCATAATGATGGATTTAGTCACACCGAAAGGCAACAGAATTCAAGATGAAGGGAATAACCCAAAGGCTGAGAGGCAAATGCAACCATTTGCAAGGTAGCATGCAAGAAAGCATGCAAGGTAATGATAACACAACCCACAAAACACAAAGTGGAAGTACTTCATAAATTATTAAAAACAAAATCTGTGAAGAACCTTCTGCAACATACAGCAATATCAACTAACCAGCTTTTCTTAAAAGCAACAAAGAAAAACCCACCCCAGAACAATTGCAGACTGAGAAAGCCCCTGGTCTGTCAGCCCTGTGGTCCCACAGGGGAGAACAGAGGTGTTAAATGATTCATCCCACTGTCTCTCCACACGAGCATCCTTTGTGGCCTTGGGGTGCTGCTCTGAGCGCTCCACAAGCTCCCTTACTACTATTTTTTGCTGACACGATGCATTATTCTTTTCTGCAGTAACATGATGAAAGCTGAGTTTATCAAGTCTAGGTAAATTACATCAGATTTTTTGCCAGTTGAAGTTTCTATTATCTCTATGGAAATCCTGCTTTACTAGGCAAAAGCTGAGCAACTGAATGTCTTTGATAGCATTTTCTGAGTACCCTTCTGACATTACTTCTGATCAGCAGTTGCAATCCTTCCTCCCACTGAAGGTTAACTTATGCTTCTCTATCTTTTCAGCTCATCTTCTCATATATGTAAAATTGCACCACTATTGTAAAATATTAAATAGTACTGCTATCATAAAAGAGCTCTTGTCCATTCTCTGAGATGAGCATTTCCCTTTTATTTAGAAGAATGGATGAGTGAACAGATACAGCATATTACAGACAACTGCTTTTATTCCTGTTATATTTTGTGGTTAGGGGTTTTATTTGCTTTTTCAAACACGTGTCTTCCGTGGCACTGGCCAGGCTACCTTTACCTGTTCTGCTCCATCTACCTGCTTAGAGCAGCAGCCATTTCTCAACCAGAAAAGCGCGTAGCTTTTTCTTCTCTTAGAGCCTTCTTGGCTATAAGTTTTCAATTCAAGTTCTTAATATTCCACCTCACAGCACCCAAAAAGAATTGAACTACTTTTTGAATTCTTGCTTTTTAACTTCAGCTCAGGTCCTGGAACCTGAATGTCAAGATTAGTACTTCAGCCAGATCACTAGTTGCAGCTTATAGTAGTATTTTCCTTTTTCATTATTCATGCTCACCTTCAGCAGTAATCCTATACACTAGGGAAGAATATAGATTTCAGAAGCATATAAGACATTTTTAAGTTTTTTTCATTCTAGACCATCCTATTGAAACAAAGATAAAATTTCTTCAAAACAAAACCATTTCTCCAAGACTACAAAAATCCTATATGCTTCCAAATGAGAAAATCAATGTTACTCTTAAGAAAAAAAAGATTATTTTTCAACTCTCTCATTTCACCATGGTTGGAGTTTCAATTCCAAGTGATCAGTTCTCTCAATTCTCACAGGCATACACAATGTTTTCACACTACATGGTTTCAAACACAAAAATAAATAAGCAGAAATAACCATTCCATTATTTCCAAATTGAGGGATGTAAAAGATATTCCCTCTGATCCAGAATAATTCAGTTCTACAGTTTTTCCCTTTGCTTTAGTTTTTAACCAGTGAAGTGTAGCATACAAAAGACTATCCTAGGTCTGAAACCTGAAGAAGGACCTCTTGTGCTAATTCTTTTGAGTTCCAGTGCCTTTTACCCTCTGAACGGAGAATGACATTCATTATGTCTGATACTTCCACAAAATGAAGAGACAGGTTAGTCTCTGTCCTATTGTTATAAAGAGCTGTGTTCAGCTGAAGAACAGAGTGTGCAAATCCCTCACCAGTCTGTGCTCTGACCGTGGGCCCAGCACCAGATCCACGCCCACAAGCTAAAAATTCAACACCATTGACCTCCACCTGCAATGCAAAACCCTCTTATTTAGGTTGGAAAAGACTTTTAAGATCATCCAGTCCAACTGCAAACCTAACACAGCCACGGTAAGTACAGAAATAATTCACTCGTGGCAAATGGCTCAGTGCAAAATCTGCTCCAAAACCAGAAATCAGATTAACAGATTCTCCCTCTGAAACTTTGCACTGAAGTAAATAATGAGAATTTAGCCAGAATCAAACTTAGGCAAAAAGATTAAGAAAAAGGAAATAATATACAATGTGAAATGTCTCCATCCACAACACAACCCAAAGAAGACAGTGTTGTACTGCCTAGGCTAGGCCAAGAAGAATTGGTTGGTTTTGGAAGTCTTTGCAACATCTCTGTAGCTTCCTGATGCACCTGTCATATATTCTAAAGAGGCTGCATCTTTGAAAAAGTGTTGCTGGATTTACCTTCTCAGATATACACAGAAAAACAACTTTGAAAAGGATTGCAGAAAACTAACACCAGATTTTGCTTCCCTTGCAAACAAGGTCACAATTCCTATTAACTTTACTATGATCAAAATCAGGATTTGTGCACCGAAAGAAATTAGCAGAAATATAAATAGCCTGAATAAACTACTCAGCAGGAATGGCTTATATAAGACATTAATTGCCATAGCAATTTACAGAATATGTTTAAAATAAAAATTATAATTTATTAATGCTTATAACCATCCTTGCTAGGCCATTTCACTGACTCTCTAAATTATCTTCTATTACTTGGGCCTCTACTGAACTGAGCAAGCTAGATAAAAAAATAAAAAATAAAAAAAGCAGCTCTTTACTGCGGAAAAATATCTTTATTCCCAGAAATCATGCATGTGCATGATTAGTTAGTGTTAGGCCCAGTGCTTAGATCATTCCACCAGACTTCATGAAAAAGGCAAAGGAAAAGAATGAGCCCAGCAGTGCTGCAAGATGCAGCCCCTGGAAGAAGAGGAGCACAGGGAATCAGGCTGAGCAGCCAAGCTGCCTCTCTCCACAGGAATAATGCCAGACTCACTTTGGCTGGACAAAGAGAGGAGTGACCACTCGCTGTACCCACGGTGTGACTGCAAAGTACCTGGACCAAGATGTAACTGTGTGTTTCGTACAGTTGAGGTTCTGTACAGCCCTCTGTGTATCTGCACACATGAAATTATCATCCTAAAGCAGGTAATTGCCAAGTTCAGCCCAATGTGTCAGAAAGAAATGGTCAGATCAGGCTGCCTTGTACACAGGTACTGTACATGTTCAACACTTACCTCCAAGACAAAAGTCAACACCAGCCCTGAGTTTTCATGTAACTAAGAGCTGTTAAACAGCTGCTCTGCTTCCTTTTACTGCTTAAAAAATGCTGCCTGAAAATGTTTATTGTAGACACTTCATCTTCAGGACAGTGATTTTTCAGCTCTGAAGGGTCAGTCATTGATCCACCTGCAGGTTTTGGTGTGTTCTTCCTTATTCCCTGACAACCATGGAGAGCTGCTTGCATCAGCAGCTGCTGCAAGTGGTGCCTTCTGTTATACAATTTTCTTGCACAGAATCTCAGTTTGAAATGCTTATGTGTTTTACACACACTTTAGAACAAACTTCTAAATAATAGAAGACCTTCTCTGAAATATATGAAAAATATCTGTGTATGAACAATCACCATGTTAAGGGGTTTGATTGAAGAAAACATAGCTTTTATAAAAATATACATGAAAAACATTTTAAAAGACGCATTCACGGATCATACAAAGAGTTTTTAGAAGTTCAGAAGTTTCTGGGAGTTTCTGTGACTGCTTCCAGTACTCCACACTCTGTGCTTAGAATACATTATGCTTTCAGGTCAGAGTCTTGTACAGTGTGAACTGGCACAGCTTTATGTGTTGGCATGACTTCCTTCCACTGCCTTCAGTGGAGATGCAATAATTCATACTAGGCAGGGCTGCAGTCACCGGTGTCAGTGCTGCAATCTCTTGCAAGAATATGAAATGATACAAATGGGTGTCCCTTCTCACCTGCATTTCTTTTCTAGTGATTCTCCCCATTTAGTCTTCTGACCCTGGTCTTCAATGTGAATTCCTCAAAATCTAACTGGCTTGTATTGACTTCCACATCCCTGGATGAGCTTTGGGGTTTAACTGCTTATAAATTGAGAATTATATGAGCCAGAAGCTATCGAACAAAGGAACAGAACTGCCCATTATCCCCTCAGTCACAAGCACTTTTCAAGGTAAATCTGTACTTAAAATACCATTTCACTGATTGATGGTACTTATTTATTATATAATAAAGTCTCTAACAATGTGGTGTTTCATTCTCATAAAAGAATCTTCTCAACTATCACTCAGGAGCAGTTTTAATGCAAGTGATATGCTGTCATCAGCCTGCCTTCAAGATTACAGGCCTGGTTAAACAGCAGTCCTAAACAACAACAAACATCCAGGCTCAGGCAGATCGCAGAATCAGGAAGGGAAAACAGTCAGGCACAGGGCACGTACTTACTGCAACTACAAGCAACTATCTTTTCCATGCAAAATAGGGGCACAGCTGGAAACAGATGTTTTAAGGCCTAAATGTATGACTGAATTGTTGCTTTGCTTCAAAAAGTTCAGGAATTAAAAGAGTACCTTTATCCCATTTTGCATGAACCACTTTGAAAAAAGGCAGCAAAACTCCCAGAGCCTCACAGGAACTCCACATTTTATGTACTGTTTTGCCACTACTGTTCTTCTGTCTTAACATTTATCTCCTCTCACTGTCTTCTTTACTGCCAGTCCACCTCATCTCCCAGTTTTTGATTCCCTTTATCATCACACTGATGGGGAGCTGTTGTGCTTTGCCTCTGAGCTGTTCTTTCGTGATTAAAGCAACATGATTTCTCCCACCACGAAACGGTGTAGTAGAAACGTGGTTTAACTCCTGCTGTTAACTCTTTTACCATGTTGCATTTACTGTGTCGGCTGTTTCAATGGCTGCAGAAGCCAGGTTTGTTCAGCTGTGCTAAGCAGCTGCACAGCAGGAGAGGCTTGATATGACAGGCTAACAGCTACACTAAGAGCCCCTTACAAACAGCTGACCACCAGCACACCAAAGGTACCAAAACCACATGATGGCCCTGGTTTGAGCAGATCTAACAGCTGCCTGGTACCTGTGGTGGCTGGAGAAGCAGGAGCAGATGCTCAGGTGTGATAGTGATGTTCCTGCTGAGTCTGGGGAGTTATGCCAACACACTGCATGTTGCTGTACAGATGGAGCAGTAATGACAGTGCTGGTTTGGGCAGAGAGTGACTAAAGGCAGGAATGGAAAGATGTGATGCTTAGGGAGCCATACCCTTTAGCAACAGAATTGGGGGAGGATGAGCTACTTAGACAGCCATGCTGTTCAGATGCTACCACTTAGACAAGGAAGCTCTCAACAGAATCTCTAATTACCTGGGCAGCATTTTGTAATGAAATCATTCTTACTGAAGATAAAGGAATAGCAATTCTTCCCTTAAATTCATGTGAATGCATTGCAGGATCATCACCCATTTTGATTTTTCTACTGCTCTACTCAGTGAATGGTGTCCTAACTCCTGAAGTGTGCAGTCTGCTTGGGACCAGGGCAAAATACAGCTACCCCAGAAAGCATCCTCTGAAGATGGAGGGAGGGCAGAAAATATACCTAATCACAGATTCTAGTTTTTCAAGTGCCTTGTTTTTCAGGCCAAGCCAAATGCCCTGCTGTAAGGAATTCTTTCACATTAGTAGTATCAGAAGACTATGGAAATGGACAGATCATGTTTCGATTTTCCATTCCATCTAACTATTTAACCACACACAAGATTTGCATCAGTTTCTCTATCTGTAGAACAGAATTACAAAATAAACACAGTTCTAAAGCATTCCGAGATACTTGCAGGAATGAGCTAAGAATGTTAATTATGGTAGACACAGAGCGGATTGCTAAAAGGTTGGGAAATCTCAATCACAGAAGTCCTACCATCACTAATTCTGATCCTATTTAAAATGAAACTGAAACACCACAGGGAAAATTATTTCTGATCATTTCATTGCAATATTTGAGGACAGTTCCTTGCCGTTTTCGACTGCTTTTAATTATGAAGCTACACATGATGTTTTTGATACTGTCTGCAAAAAATGGAGCACGGAATTTTAATGTCAGGTATGCAGTTGCCTTTCTGTTAACTTCAATGATTTCTTTCCTATATAAAGCATATTAAAAGGAAACAGTAACTGTACCTATGATTCTAAAACTATTCCTTGATGTCAAACACCTCATCTAAGCCATTTCCCACGCAAAAAGCTAAAAATCCCAAAACATTTGAAAGCAGTTGGGGGCGGGAGGAAAAAGGAAGTTATCCAGTTTAGAAGAGGGGCTACAGTAGTAATTCAAAACAGCAACTTAGACTGTGTATGAGGGAGTGGTTCCTGGCAGTCAGATATATTACTGCCCATCTAGATGCAAGTGTGCCAAGTCCTCCATGGTGGCCGCAATGAAAGTGCAAATGGAATAGCTACAACAGACAAACTTTGCACCCAAGCTAAGAACAGCATCACCCAGACACTCATTAGTGCCCTGATTCAGGCAGTCCTCAATCAGGACACTAATCTATTTTGGTAAGGACTGCCAGGTGGGCAAAATATCCCCCTTTATATAGTATTTCACCACTACTAGAATAAAATTAACATCTCACCAGTATCTTTTGTGGTTACTGGCAAGGTCACTAAGATTAAAAGGAATATTTAAACAAATATTTCCAACATGCCAGAGAAAAATCAAATGGTTGGGCTTCATCTGTGCTTAAGCAAGAGCTGCAACACGTGCAATGGAAATCTCACAGAAGTATGCTGAAAGGTGTTTGTTAGTTCTTTTCCTGTTAATGCCATAATCCCTAATATAGAGAAAGGCTAATTCTCTTTTGAAAAAGTTCTCAGTCATACCTGGGATCTTACCCACATGGGAGCCTCTTTGGATGTTGCTTTTAACAGTAGTTACAAAATTAAATACATAGTAATGGGAAGGAGACACAACATTATAATTATGAAGGAGCAGAATCTTGCCAAGCAAAGTTTCCCTTGCCTCTTTTCCCTCTGTCATTTATTTGCTGCTATCTCATTTGTACAGAACTTGAGCTGACATTCAAAGGTAGTTCTTTATCTGGTGAATACTGAACTGCACTAATTGAAGTGACTTTTGTTATTGTTGTTTGTCTCTCAACTATAATTAAAATTTCTAATTGGAATTTACAACCATGCCTGCAGTGTGCTGTTCTCACAGGTGATGTGCCACGAGAGTTATGGTGCCCTCCCAGAGGATGAGGAACAATGCCTCTGGCTTGGGGTGAATTGAACAGTTCCTTCACAAACACTGAGGACTGTCTTGAAAACCTCCTGCAGGCAAATAGTGATTCACACACAATTATGTGACAAATAAGGCACAGCCCATGCGGTGAGTGAGTCTGATGGATGGGATTTTCAGATATTCCTGGCTTCATCGTTCATAATTTACTCAAGCACGATGCCACGGGTGGTCAATATTAAAGGTCCTCTGCGAAGGAAGCCAGGGCAGAACAGAGTTACAGCACGTGCAACCTGGCAGGGAAGCACAGAACCACATCTGCAGCTCACCAAACTCATGTTTCCAGCTCACTGTGAGGTACAGGCACAGGGCACAAGACTACCCTGTTGCTCTGTGTTTATTTCTGAGACACTATGATTAATTTGCTGTATAGTCAAATCAGGTAACTGACAATTCCTGGGTAAAAACTACATTCCATATCTTCATAGGATGGAGCATAACAGGGTCCTTTCGAGAAAGGAAATATAAAAGGTAGTCCGATAAAAAGATTATTCAAAGTGGAGGGATTTTTCATTTTTTTCCAATCACTCCACAAGTATATCCATTTCTTTTATGTCATTTTTATATATGTTACTTTTAAAGTTAAATAATCTCCACATCTGCTTTGACAAGCATGTTCTAGGCCATGTAACATTATTTTTCCTGTCAAGACTTGCCTAGAAACACTTTCACTTATGCCCATGTACTTAGTTGGAGAGGCACATGTCTTAACCCTCTTGTCTCCCAAGTTAATAAATCCAGATGTTGTGAAAGAAAATGGAAAGGTTTTGGTAATTTGAGTCTTTGGCACATACTAGAGTAACAAGACAACAGCAGAGAAAGAAAAAAAGGAGCTTTAGAAGAGGGGTTTTCACAAAAACAGGGCTTGAAATTTGACACAGCTGTATGGTGTGAAGAAAGTGGCTGTAGATTTCAGATTTGTGGAAATGACACAGCAAATATATAAAGTAAAATAAAGACATTGCTTCAGATAATGCACGAATAAACTGTGAGTATACCTGTGTGTGTATGCAAAATGTTTTAAAATGCATTGCTTCATTCATATGACATGCACAGTTAAGGATCAGAAATGCAAGCTTTCATCAGCAAATCTGGGTCAGTGCTGACTCTCATATTCCTTAAATTCTTTCAAAATGAATAAATCAACTTTCTTGTCACAGCATTAATATACCAGTGATTCTCAATTTACAGCAGAAATAATGTTCTGTCTTTCTATAAAAGAGCTACTAAACATCTTACCGAGGGATTGTTGCAGGAAAATAATGACAGGTACAAGATGGTTCCTCCTACACAATCTGCTAAGAGCAGCAGCAAAATCAGAGATCATTAGACAAACTAACCTGTGGTGTCATTCCATGGCAGATATACATGATTGGGATATTCTCTGTGTCTGGCCCTTGATCAAGGCACAAATCACTTTTCAGGGAATTCTGCAGCTAAAATAAACAGAAAGAAAAAGAAATCAAGCAAGTTTTACATGAGGAAAAAGATGGTGTGATTACTTTCTTTTCTCTGAAAAAAGAAATCATATGTAGTTGAGCAAGGAAATATGCAAAATTAAAATATGTTGCAGTGAAGATTTTGAAGAGAAAGCCCCTGGATTAAATTCTTCCTTGCAGACAATCTAACATTACTGGTTTCAATAATGTTGAAAGTTTCAGGCAGGGCATATTTCAAAAAGCATTCAGAGATAGGAATAACTTTTTTATATATGTTTTAAAAATATTAAGTCTCTGGTACACACCATATACAGAACCTGAATGATACATGTTTTAAGTCTCTGGTACACACTATATACAGAACCTGAATGTATCCTGCTGAGCAGGATAGATGCGGTATTAAGCAGCTTTTCAGAATCACTCAAGAGAGTCTTCTGATTTCTGGAAATAATTCAAAAAACTGCTTTCAGCTGACACCTGGAGACTTTTGGGCAATTGTTATGCACCAGCTCCTCTGGTTATTCTGGGGTAACCCATGCACAGCAATGAAAAGACTGCAAAGTACTTGGCCGTGGTCAGGACAAAGCCCTGTGCAAAACCTGGGCAACGCTGAGACAGTTTCCTGAAAGGGAGGTGCTAAATCAATGAGCATGGATAGCTGGAAGGTCTTTTTAGAGTGTGAGGACAAAGGTGTGGACTGCATAGCCATGGACACGTACAGAGGTGTTCAGTGGTGTGAGCTTGGCTCAGAGAACAGGAGACAACTGTCTGATGGAGGCAGTGGAGATGTGGTTTGCAACCATCTCTGATTAGGTGAGCACTTCTGTCAGCTGTGCACAGGGGCCTCTTTTGAGGAAGACAAATCCATATGCTTAAAAAAGAAGTCTAGAACTGCACTAGCACATAAGTAGAGTGGACAAGCCAGAGACTGAAGCCAGGCAGTGAATAAAATCAAACTCATCAGCTCATCTCTACAATACTTCCAAATCCAAACCTAACTCTAAATTCAGTAATTGACAAGGAAGGAATTCAATTCAGGAATTGAAAAGGACAAATCTCAACACTGAAGAGAAAATATGCATTAGGTATCAATACTAGTAGAATTCTCAAGAATTAAAGCGTTGAGACTTACAGCCTCCTCTCTCAATGCTTTGTATTTCTTATCCATAAATGTAACCACAGCCATGACTCTAATCATAATCAGATGTCTAGGCACCACTCTCAATCCAAACCAATGATAAATATCAGCCTTATTAATTCATGCCTGGGTCCATCACTACCTTTGTGTTTTCAAAACCTCTTTCATACACTCCAATTCTAATGCTTGTCCTAGTCCTAATGGTATAATCTTTCCCAAAACAATCCCCATAGTAAAGGAAGGAAAAAAAATCTGCCTTGACCAACATCAGCATGTGACTTGGCTGACACAGCAGTAGAGCAGAGATTTTAGAGTCTCAAGCTCTGAAAAGAAACATGACCATAACCTAACAGCAGCTACCAGTGAGCAGGCACTACAGAAAAAGAGACACCTTTGGACACCAATCCTCTTCCTAGGAACCTTGAAAGCAAAAAATAAAATAAGCTCTTCAGATTTAATTTCTCAAAGTCTTATCCCAATCACAACTCTACAATTTACTTAGAAGATCCATAGAGAACTGATCTCTACAGAAAAGAGAAACAAAAAGGACACCAGCCTGTTAACTAATAATACTATTTCAAAATCTGAGTCCTGGATTCGTAGGAACTATCCCTTTCTAAAATCTAATGGGACTTTATGGCAAACAACAATTAACTTGGATAATGCAATTTTAGCCTAACAAAACCTAATCTTAAAAACCCAAAATATAACCAGGTTGTCAATCCCTGTGCTGAAACCCAGAAATAATTACTCAGTACTGCCATTTGCTCCCTTTCAAACTTAGAGCCTTACAGAACACAGACATTAGCTAGGCTACTGAAATTTGGAATTTGCTAAATTATGTCAAACATGAAGTAGCAATCAGGGTGCCAGTCATTACACTGAATACATCAGCTTTTGGGCCACTGACATTGCTTTCTCCCAACTCAAAGGGTACTACAGAATTCAGAAAGAAATTTGCTTCCCAAACATTTACTCTGTCAACTCCAACACTCACTTACCAACCCCAACCTTAGCTACATGCCACAGCATAAACCAGACACGAATGATACAACTGTTTCCCTACCTCTCCCAGAACAGGAGGAAATTTAGGATTCAGGAAATAAACATGTGGGGTTTCTCTGTAGATGCCTATATCCTAACCTTCACCCCCATTCAGATAACTTTTTCAATTACTATTTTTTTGAATTGATGATAATGCTATAGTAGAAATATCTCTATTTTCTACAAAAAAAAAATGAAGACAGTTGATAAATTGAAGCATTTAGAGAATCAGAAGGCAGCTGACTTGCTTTGAAATATCACACCTTTCTCCACTGTAAGACATGCAAGCAAACAGGAAAGCGGACACAAAAGAAGATTAGACATCCAAGCGATTCTTTTACTAAAAAGATTGGGGAGCTTAATCTTGTGTCATACAACAGTATTTCATAAAACAGTGAGCTGTATATTTCACAACACACTCTCTTTATCTGTTGTCAAAGTTGTCCACTACTTCCTTTGTGCTGGTACAAACAAGGCCTGCTCCTCACATCTCTCGCAGCTGATGATCATCATGTGCATTATTGGGCAGTACCTAAATCACAGAATCATCGAATGGCTTGGGTTGGAAAACATGTTAAAGATTATCTCATTCCAACTCCCCTGCCATGGGCAGGGACACCTTGCACTAGACCAGGTTACTCAAAGCCCCATCCAGCCTGGTCTTGAACACCTCCAGGGATGAGGAGTCCACAGTCTCTCTGAGAAACCTCTTCCAGTGCCTCACCACCCTCACAGTAAATAATTTCTTCCTAATATCTAATCTAAATTCCCCCTCTTTCAGTTTAAAGCCATTCCCTCTTGTCCTATCACTATATGTCCTTGTGAAAAGTCCCTCTCCAGCTTTCTTTAGCCCTCTTTAGGTACTGTAAAGCTACTGTAAGGTCTTCCTGAAGCCTTCTCTTCTCCAGGCTGACCACTGTGTTCAGTATTTCTGTAAAAAACTCTTCCTATTCTTTCTGGTTGATTAAAATCTCTCAGCAGAATATAAAACCATAGGGTGCATGTTGCCAATTTTCATTTTGACTTGCATGATGTGGAGTTAATCCTGAGACAAGACTTAGCTGTTCCACTGCCCTTCCTTTGTTTATGTTGTATCATTTCTACCTGAAAAGACTTCTTATCCAGAGCTACCTACAAGCAGATCCATGCACTTGTTAGCTGCTATTCCTCCTTCTCCTCAGGAAACTCCACACTTGATTAGACCATGGCATCGCTGACGGCAATTCCACAGGCTATGGCAGTGGCTCCTTGCACACAGGTGTGATTTTGGCATTGTTCTCAACTACTTTGGAAAGTAACCCTTATCTCATGCATTTAGCAACGATCTAAACCTTTGCTGGAAGTGCTTTTCTCCTCTTGTTTGATTGTATGAAAAGCCAGCATGATTATTTTAATTGATCATCAAAAAGGTCACGGAACTTTGCGGGATGTACAATCCCTTCGTTTGCCAAAACAGAGCAGCTGCTCTATGGCTCCCTCAAGGCTCTTCCAGAGCCATACTGGCAAACTGCACAGCTCAGTTTTCTTTTTGAGGAGGAATGTCTCAAGACAAACCTTTCACTTGTACGATCTGTTCTTATTAGTCATGTTTCATAATTGGACTTGCATGCAAAAAGAAAAATTTCATTCACAAGAACCAATTTTTGTGAAAATGACACAGGATGAGAATGTGAAAAGGATGTCCTATGTCTACTATCTTATTATAGGCCTATGTGAACTTACTGTGCTCATCTTTCATGTCATGCACACCTGCCCTCTCTCTTTGGGTTGCCAGTTTTCAAGGAGCAAGAATTGTCTCTGCCTTAATTAGCACAATGCAACTCAAGCATGACTTCAACAGAGACAAGGGCATTACTGTCACACAAGCAATGATGATCCCAAAATGCATGGATTTAGCTGCAGTTTCTGTTGAATGCAACATCATTCTGGCACGTCTCTAGTGGTGCTTTACACATGGGTTAGCTATGTGAGATTTGGTTAGCTTGGAATGTTGGCCTTTGATACCCTTTTGTAGCAGATGTCCACTGTGGTATCTTTTCTAGGGTGGATCAGGATCGCCCTTAAATGGCTACAAGTTTCATGAGGGAAGGCATCGACCTTTAACAGTTGGATTTGATGATATTAAAGGTCTTTCCCATCCTAAATGGCTCTATGACTCTAAACTAAAATCTGGCTACAATCTTGAGAAGGTTGCAGTCGAAAAACCGAGCCTACTTTGTGAATTCACCTGCTGCCACAAACCTATCAGCTCCAATGTGCCTGAAAAATCAAGCCTGAAGTATTTCTGTGTGGAATGCAAGTCATGAAGCAAACAAACGAAAAAAAAACAGGGAGGAACATAACATTCAGAATACTTCACCATAAATGACAGCAGAGCAGCTGTCTCTGTCAACTAACCAGTCTAACAGATTATTTAACTAGTGACTTCAAGCTGATCTGATTCTTTTACTTCGAGCGAGGCATTTTCTTTATGAATTACTTCCACTATTGCACCTTTCTCCCCCACCTTTTAAGAATGGGAAATGTAAACAAGATCCTTACCACCCCATAGGCGACGGTATCTGAGTACATTCTCATTTCTGGGTACACGCTGACAAGATACCACCTAAAGGTCTTGCACTGGAGCTTTTTCCTCAAGGCCTTCCTCTCTGAAATATCTCCAATATCAATTCCGGAGTCCTGCACATGAAACAAAGGACAGAAAAAGCAGAAAATACATCAGTGATGCACTTCTGTGTAAACTAAACATCACAGAATCAGCTGAGCTGGAAGGGACCCATCAGGATCATCGAGTCCAACTCCCAGCCCCTCACAGCATCATTCCCAAGAGTCAAAGATGGTTTTGACCTATGACAATGGCCAGCTTTTGGCTGTGACGTGAGTCTGTTACCCACACACACCCCATAAGTGTCTCAGTTAAATACGATGCAGGTCACCATGGTGGGGTCTCTTTCATAGTTTGCTTTGGTGAATGGGACCACTCCTGTTGACTTCAGTGGGGTTTAGATCCAGTTTCCAATGAATATCACTCTTGTTCTCTAATTTCCTGGCACTTTCCAAATCCAAAAGGAATTGGCAGGAACTAGCAAGTTGCCCTAGAAACAACCTTGTTGCTGATGTCCCACTGTGTCCTAATCATTAGTGTATGACACTTTCTGGCCAATTCTGAACTCTGGGTTACTGCTTCACTGCAAAGAGCAGAAGTTCTGCTCACCTCTCTGAAATAGCACTTATTAAATTTCTTTTGTAATGTAAAAGGAGAAGTTGTTATTTTTGTTAAAAGCAATTGCAGAATTTTCTCTCCTCTAATTTTTATTCTCCTTTACATTTCAGGCTAACCTAGTTTCTAGTTATCATAAGAGCACATCACAAAGCATGAGTTTCATAAAGGCCCTGTATAAAAAACCCAATAATTTATCACATTAAAATCACGCAGCAGAAATTTTTAGAGCGGGATCTAAGTGCAAATCCGTGGCTGCTCTATGACAGGAAGTAAAATGAGACATTTTGCTCCACACTGTGCTCTACCACTTCTGCCTCAGAGCAAAACACAGCACAAACACATTTTCATTGGGAAATCTTATAATCTATCTCCTTAAACAACAGCCTATACTGGGCCATAAACACCCCGACGATTTTGTCAGCCACAAGACATGACTTAAAAACAACATTGAAAGCACTGAATTTTCTTAGTTACACATCAAAAAGGTATGTGTACAAGTATCTAGATTTCTGAGCTGCTGAAGCAACAACTGCATCCCAAAGCAGCGAATTAACACTAATCCGGAACAGGTATATTTTATTACAAAAGCATTTTCTAACTAAAGTAAAACTGAATTCCACATTAGCAAGGTATGCTAAAAAGTAGGAAACTGAGATCTGGCATACACTGATCAGGCATAACTCAAGTTAGTCTTAAAAATGGTGACTCCCCTCCCATCAAGCCCTACATCATTCATAAAACTTTGTGTGAAACTTCTCCTTAAGTGGCTGTTTTTTCCTGAATTTTGCAGCAAGTAACTAGATAAAGAGGTTGTAGGGTGCTGAAAGACAAAGTACTGATCTCATGAACAAATCCTGCTCATGCACCACTCTGGCTGCACTTGCCAGCGTATCTGCCACTTGTGTGAATGAAAAGGAGGATGCCAGCGCACATTAGACTTCCAGCACTAATAAGGCTTCCTGGGATCAAGTTCTGAATTGGTCCACTGCATCCCAAATCCTTTCTCATGCAATCCCGCAGGCAACAGCGCCTGTTTCCTCACAGTTTACTGTGTAAGAAAGAGCATCAAGGGCCCCAGTAATCACAGCCTTTCATACAGCTGGAGAAGAAAAATAGCTCACATATAGCACACTGGCTTTACCACCAGCAATAAGTCAGTGTGTTCCCCAAAGCTGAGAATATGACAGGAGAAAAAAAAACAACAAAGAAAACCAGAAGCACAGGCAGAACACATGGAAAGCACAGCTCTTGATTCCAGAAGTTGAAGAATCTTTCCTTTGGGTTTTAAGTGATTTTCTGAATCTATTTATCTAAGTGGCAATGATGCAGAAACCATCAAGGCTTCAGAGATTCCCCTTTGAAGTCCTTGGTACTTCAGAGAGAAGCCAACAGAGATCCTGAGAGGGCACTCACAGCACACTGCCAAGTGAGTCTGACTCTTTATTATTATTACTGTTAGCTCTCAAAGACTAAAACCTTTGGCAACATCTGACTTCTTAGAGATCTGGGAATTCTTCCATGGAAAAATCAGATCCTGTGGTACATATTTTGGAGTAACATATTTCATGGAAAGTCCCAACTTTTATAACTGAATATATTTCTATTACCTAAACAGTCCACTATCAGTATTGATCAGCTTCCAGACAGAGAATTACTCCCGTAGTGACACAGTTGCAATTTATCTTTGCAGTCTTTATGAATTTTATTTCAAATTGCACTCAAATCTCAAATTTGCACAAGATTAAGCACCACTACCATCACATCTGGATGAACATTATGCAAATAGGTGTACAATACTGTACATCCCAGTTAGCAAGAGGAATTTCTAAGGTTCGTGTTAATGCTATGTTTGCAAGTCAAAAAAGCTAAAACTTGGATCAATCAATGAAGATCAGCCAATCTTCAAGAAAATAACTAACAATACAAAATAGAAAATAAAATTTAAATCTGTCAGGTTAATCACAAATAAAATTCATTTGGAATTGCTTTGACATAAAATAAGCAACCCTATCCAGTCCAGAAATGTCTTTATCCTTGTATGAATTGCTGTGCAACTACTCAAAATAGGGACATTTGAAGGGCAGTTTGGATTCTGTGAACATGGGACTAACTTTCAGAAAAGTCCTTTCCTTATACCAGGTTATAGAGGATTTGTTTTCCCTGGTGACAGTAAATGTGCCTAATGTTGCAACCTAAAAATACACACAATGACAGCACAATGACTTCCCCACTTTGCCAAAATTATCTAGTTTTAATCACGAGAGAGGCAAGAAGCTACTGAGAGCAGCTGAACCAACATCAGCATTCATATATTTAGCTGATTTTTTGTTTCTAACCTTTTTTTCTTATTAAACTAAAGAAGTACAGCATTTTATTTCTTGAAACAGAAATTGCAGCAAAACCAGTTTCTCTGAACAGCTGTGAAATCACAGAGATTTTATTTAAGAAAAACTAAATTGCCCTTAAGTTTGCTTTTGCTGTGATGTACTGTACTACAAGTTAAACTCCAAATTCAACTAGAGCCATGCTTTCCAACATCTAGGTGGAAACACCCTATTCTACACAGATCCTGAATGTTTTCCAGAATAGGTACAGTCACCTTTCTCTGAGCCCTTTATCTCATAGCTGTTCATAGATTGAATACCATTGACTACAGAAATGAAGAACAACTAAAATCAAACTGAACTCCGAGGTTATCCACCTGACATTATCTCTTCAATACCATGGACCATGCAGTGCTACTAGATTAAAAAGTCCATGAAGAGTCATCAGTGAAGATGATGAACTGGACAAGAAAATAATTTTTAAGGAACCTAAAGACAAAGGAATTATTCTAGAATAAGACACAGCTACATATATATATTTATATGTGAGTGTGTATGTATAGGTACATCTTATGCCTACATGCGAGACATAAATACATACACGTACACAAACAAAATCCTAGCAGAAACCCCAAAATGCAGAGTAGGAACCAAACCCAAAAGAGTCTAAAGCCAAAGCCTGCAAACGCTGTTCTTTGGGACTCACCTCCTGGGGTATGTTCCAAGCCATATAGACATGGCTCTTAAACTCATCCATCCAGACTTCAGCCACCCTCAGCGCGTTTCTCCGGACGTGAGCAGTCAGGTCTTCCGTGTACGGTTTGTGTGCTCTCTCAATGTGGGCAATCCTGGAGCAAGGCAGAACCTCAACGCTTCCTCCACACTGCCAGACCTAGGAGGGAGAAAAAGACATTCTGCTTGTGACAGCTCCCCACAGCACTGCTGGCTTCCAGAAAATACACGGGAATTGTTGCATTTCTGTGCTTGCCATTGTTACAAAGGAGAATAACCACTCAAGACTGGCTTGACTACACAGAGGAGTTTTTCAGACAATTGTGAGAGGAGAGAGTTATAACCTTGCCCTACCAAGAATTATTACTGCTACTTAACCTTACTACAGTGTTTCTACATTACCAGTAGCCTCTCACTGCAATCTGCCTGGATCAATTCAGTTGTTCTCAAGATTATTAATAAAATTATTTATAGGGCATTCAAAACAATCATGCCTCTGGTTCAAGTTTTAATGGCTTGCAGGCTTTTCTCTGAGGTTCTGCACAGTCCATCTCAGTGCATACGTGCACCATTCATAATTTCAAACTAGGCAGCCTGTCACAACAGGGAAACTAAGCCAACCAACTTTTTAAGGCCACTGAAGTTTCAGGTTCTAGGAAGATGAGGAATATAAATGCATCTTCTGCTTTGCTTTAGAAATAGTTGAGAAAGGACCAGGTCTATTTCTTTCAGGAAGGAGGAACAAAGACCAAAACTGCCTAATGAAAATGCTGGATTAACAATTTCTTCAGACATTACTCTTATAACACATTTATATTGTAGGTTACTCTTCTGCTCAAATATGTTTCAGTTTTGCTGACTAACACAACCGAGATAATGTCCCTAATGTTAACCATAATTATTGCATTCATTTCTGATTTTCTCTTTCCACTTTCAACAAAAGAGAAAAACACTTTGGCAGACTTGAGAGTCAGTGAGGTACATGAATTATTTTACATAGTAGCTCTTTTCCTGTGTATCTTGTATTATCTAAGCTTCCTAATAAGATCAAGGCAGCCCTTTCATAATGGTTGAGTGGATGCTGCTCAGGTGAAACCCCAGATGTACCCAAACTGTTTGATCCTGCTGAACAAGTACCTCAGTGTCCCAGAGGCAGGTGTACTCACTGAGAAGTGACAGAGTTTGCCTTATGATACTGCCAGTAGAGATTCCTGAGGCTTGGTATCTCATACTAAGAGAGCAAAAAATGAGAGCAAGGGTGCCCCTTCCTTGTCCAGCTCATCCAGGAGATTATATCCTCATCTCCCTCCTAGTGGCCAGGGATGTGGGCTGGCAGAACATTCTGTTCTGGAGCTGATCTCAGACCCCTCAGGTCTGTCCACCCTATAGGCATATGCTCTGCTAAGGAGGCACTTTGTTCAGTCATTCATTTTATATATTTAGACATCTGGCTTGAATACAGCATTTAGGCATTTGGCAGCTCCCGAGACCAGAAAATGTGGCATGAATTCAGAATGTTTACAAAGCTTTTTCTGAACTGGTGCCTAATTGCATTCAGCATATGCTGGGAGAAGAGATGGAGCAATGGTTTCAGAGCTCTGTGGAAAAGGAGCTATCCCATGAACCTGCTGTACAGTCAAGAAGGGAGTAGAAAAGACTTCAGCATATCTCTGTGTCCAGAACTTGGAAGACCATAAGAGTAAATAAACATAACCATTACCAAAATCAGGGCAAAACTGAGATGATAATAAATATTTTAAAATAAATGTGCAATTGATCTGGCACAAGAATAAGTAATCTGGAAACAACATTTGTGTCCTGTCTTTCTAAATATCATATTAAGTGGGCAATCCAGTTTAACAATCTAACAAAAATAATAGTTTGTCAAACCTCTAATTATAAATGGTCCAGCCACATGTCCTAATAAAGATTAAATGTGAAGTAGCATCAGGCTGTGCTCACACAATGCCTGCTTTCAGTCCAAGTCATTCCTCAGTACAGCATGGACATGCAGCTATAAATTGTTTCAGAGTTACACACTGTACACTGCTTAAATTAGTATCATAAAAGACAAGGAAGATGCAGAGATGGTCATAACTTAGCCCAGGACAAGGCAATTCACACACCACAGGCACTGTGTACTCTCCTCAGCCTCTGCTCATTCCAACCAGGGATGGCCTGGATCCAAGGCCAACAAGTGAACACCAAATCTTTTGCGGGATTTTCAGAGTTAGGTCTGAATGCCATCTTGACAAAGTTGAGCCAAAAATTCACAGTCTATAACAAGGTGAATTTCCAAGTAAATTTCTAGGAACGGAAAATCTGAAGAGCAGACTCATCATTAATTTTAGCACTGATTCAGTTATCAGCAAAATCTGATTTGACCTTACAATGAAGTCATATGTCTTCACAAGACATCCTGAGATGACCAAGACTGTGACAGAATTTGTAAATAACAATTACCCAGTACCTGAATAAACACCAATTAATCAAAGCTGGTGGCCACTCCTTTCTCTCAGACATTGTCGTTCTTTGTTCTATTTTCAAAGACTAATTAATTACTATCAATTAATTAGCTATCAATACAGATGCTGACAGAACTGGTGAATTGCATCTGCTATTTCCATGCAAAAATCTCCATGAAAACGTGATCAGCATGCACCAAAATTGGACTAGAAGTATACACCAACAGCTTTCATATATCAAGATGAGTAAAAGTCCTTTCATTAATGACTTTTGTAAGAAGACATAAGAAACACGTGCTCTGAAGACATGGAAGTGCCAGTGTGTGCAGAGTTTATAGTTGCAGCACTCAAGAAGGAGCATGACCTTAGACACAGGTTGTGAAACTTTGCAGAGTAGAAGCAGAGGCAATGCCTTATAAAGACAGAAAGCACAGCCCTGACATGCTCAGCTGGTCACATCTGGGACAAGCCATAATCCCTCTCTCTCCCACAAGCGTTCTTTGCCAGTGGGATTGCAGTACAGTGAGAAAACTCTTTTATCCAGACATTTCATTGCACGTAAGGAGAGGGAAGTTGCAAAAAAAAGAAAATGTATGTAGGTAGGCATTAAAGCGGGACTTGGAATTGACCTGAAACTCTCCTGGAATCTCACAGAAATCTGAATTCCCAACTCTCTAAAATGTGCAAAATCTCCAGCCAAGGAATGAAGGGCTTTGCTATTCATACACTAAATATTAAATACTACACTGAACTGGACATATGAATACTAAACAAAAAACATAATTAACTACTACATAAAGCATCAGGGTTTTGGTTTTTTTTAAAATTCTTCCCTGATTATGCTTTCAATAAGGAAATTTCTTGCAGTTTCTTTCCCTCCTAGACCAATGTCCACTTGAACCTGACCACTCCTATCCTCCCCCCCTTCCTTTACTACATACACAAATCCCTGGTGCTCTAACCATTGTATTGGAGCCATTGTGGATAGCTGGATGGTTTCTCACTACATCTTGACAAGGTATAAATCTCACCCCAAAAGTGCACAGGAAAGACTAATTAATTGCTCTGAACCAATACCTTTTAGTCAGATGTAATTTTTAGGGTTTTTTTAAATTAATACTTTAATACTAAGAAATATATTTTCTTAAAAAAAAACCTTTTAGAGTGGTCTGTCCTTCACCTAATAAAATTCCTGTACACAAGGAGGAATAGCAATTCAGGGGTCAGTTCCTCACAGCTTCACATACTTCCCCTGTGTATATTTTTGCTGTCATTAGCAATCTTTATGCAGGCTTTATCCACACCGAATAGCACCTTTCTAGTTCTCCAGCACTGCTATTTTATGTGATGGCTATAAATACATATAAAAGTTTAAAATCGGTGAAGCTTTTCCAAATTATCACCCATGGCTTTAGCAGGATGTCTAAAGATAAAAGAGCTTCAAAGACTTTTTTGAACCACATGGAATGGTTTGAAGTAAAATGTTATATCTCTGAGCATACTGTGGCTGCAATCAGTAATACTTAATGACTAACCTGCTTGTATGAATTGCAAGGAACAAATTTGATTTATTTCCTAAACTATGGTTAAAAGTAAATTCAGCAACTTTTCCTGTTGCTCATGAAGATGCTTTACCTATGGTAGGCAAGAGGTGGAAATAGCAATTCACATTTCTTGCTGTAAAAGCCTCAACTGCAAGCAAAACTGTACCAACGGGTCTTGCCTTAGAAACTTTTGAAGTGTGAGGGTTTGTATATCTTTGGGAGCACTTTCCATGATTGCTGGAGACCCAGCAAGGCAAAATTTGCTTTGCTTTGGAGGAATTTATTGAGGTTCTGGCCCTGCTGGTTCACTTTGCAAAAACAGTCTTTCAGGAAAAGAACACAGCAACTGGAATTTCCCTTCCAAAGAGCTCTGAGTCCACTTCAGAGCGTTTCCAGTGCTTCCTTCCAAGACAGCCTCAGAAAGGGCTCTTTAATCTTGAATTTCCAGAGGAGGTTCATAGATTTGGTATAGCCCCAAGAAGGGCTTAGAGGGATTCCTCTTCTTGAAAGGGTTCCTTGTTCCTTCATCACCAGCAAAAGGTAGCAAAATTCCATAAAAAAATTCAAGGTCCAAAGGGACAGCAGCAGTGCCAAGGCGAACACTTCCAAAGCTGAAAGACTAAAACCAGCAGAGACTACGATCTAAACCAAGCAAAGGAGAGATGACAAGAACATTAAATGAACAGAGAGGGGAAAAAAAAGAGGGGAAACTCCCTTTTAAATCTTCAGTTGTTATGGCTTACATGGAGAATTTGTGCAGGCTCTAAGCACTTCATGCTGTTCGTTTACTGAAGGTATATTTGCACATAGTTATGATTGTGGCCCTACATCTGTGTGAATTTATGGTCACCAAGCATAAAGTAGCACCACAGAGCAAATGTCCAAATCAATCTGGTTACAAGTTTTTTAAAGCCAGTTCCATTCACATCTGGAAAACCTCTTTCATGAGACACAGGTCTCCACTTCTCCTTAGTTTCATTTTTAAATCTACATTCTTTAGTAAATCCTTACCAATTTCATTTAAATGTATTTGAATTTGCATATTTAATCAAAACAATCACAACTCTGAAGCTGATCCCTCTCTTGAATATTTAATTTATACTTAATTATAAAATGATATAACACTTCTTCATTAGAAGTTTTTTATCTCTTTAATCACTGAGTGTTCTTTTTACGTTATAGAACCTTAATCTAATAAAAAAATAAACCCTACATGTCATTGAGCAGTTTATTAGCATGTACTGCATTCATTAAATTTACACAGATTGTGAAGTTTCTCCAAGAGCTGATGTGACCTTGTTTGATACCATCATTTCATTTAGACTGCAAACAAAAACCTTTTAATAATTAAGTGATTTCTCAAAAAGCTGAAGCAATTTCTAGCTTCTGTGAATTTTGAAATGAAAAAATCAGAAGAACTCATTACAGATGCCCTGAAGATAAAAATATAGTCAGTGTAAATTAATTACTACTGTGGATACAAACTAACAGTTACCAGTATCTTTAAAATATATTTCGGGGAACAATTTACTGTAAAAACTGTTTGTGAATCTTGTCAACCTTTGTCATTACCATTAATTGTGTACTGATAACCAGTAATGAGCTTGATGTTTTACAGACAAGTATGAATAAATTATTTTTATTCAATACCATAATCATTCTGAATCTGCCTTTTTATTTTGGTATCTTGACAAGTGACTGCAGAAAGGACAGAGCGAATTGTCAGACACAAAGATCACTGAAATCAATGTCCACGTTTCTAACTGCAATCAGTGGGTGTTCAGTTGCACCCCGGAAATTTTTGGATTGTCATGTACATTTGTTGGGTATCTGTCTCTGTAGACCTAGAAACTACACCCACTGGATGAAATATGCTAATCTTTATTCAGGTCATACCTCCACTAAAGTCAGATAATCTTCACTAAATAATTCTCATAATCAAACCTGTCATACTTCCAGGTAAACTTATCTATTTGTATGTGAGAACAGCTTTTTTTTCCATAACCAAGCTGATATTTTAAGGTGAAACTGTAAGCAACCTACAAAAACTCACACCCCCAATCTAAAAGATTATTTAGAAGGAAAATGAAAGACTTTAACATAACTAGAGCAGCTCTTCATTTTTATAATGTAAATTATCCCTCAAATCTAACTTTTGAAGTCACAATTAATTGCCTCATAGGCCTCATTTTACATTAATTGTGCCTTCATGAAACACTCTCATTGAAAACCCAATACATGTAAAGATTCTTCTCAAATTAAACTGTCATTACTTTCCTTCCTCTTTTAGCTAATTGCTTCATTATGTACTTTTTAAATTGTTTTGTTCAGCGGGGATTAATTTTGCACGTATCTTCATGAGCTGTGAAACTTTTACAGTGTACTGTTAAACTACACACCGTGTGCTGCTGGTTTACAACTGCAGGAACACTTCCCTGCCCATGTCACTTGGAGAGAACACATGTCAAGGGTCACTGAAGGCTTATGGCTCCATTCAGTTCTCTTCCAAACCTGTCCATCTCATGGCCAGGCACAGCAAATAACCCACACATCAATCACTACATTACCAAGTTTAAGTCATGAACAAGAAGAAAAAGAAATCACTTTTCATCTTAAAAAGCAGAAAAGCGGAAGACTGAGCAACAGGATCACCACTGGTTTAGTATTCATGGAGCAACTTAGTGCACTGGCCATCTTTTATGTCTTCACCTTTCTCTCAGCTATACTTAGCTTCATGAGTCTTGTTAATCTTGCACTATGCCTAAACACTTGATCATGGAATAGAATATCCTGAGTTGGGAGGGACCCACAAAGAAAGGAACCCACAAGGATCATGGAAGTCCAACTCCTAGCACCGCACAGGACACCCCAAGAGTCACACCATGTGCCTGAGAGTGTTGTCCAAGTGCTTCTTGAGCTCTGCCAGGCTGGTGCTGTGACCACTTTCCTGGGGAGCCTGTTCCAGTGCCCAACCACCCGCTGGAGGAAGAATCATTTCCTAATATCCAACCTAAACCTTCCCCTGACACAGCTTCATGCTGCTTCCTCAGGTCCTATCCCTGGTCACCAGAGACATGAGAACAGTGCCTTCCCCTCCTTTTCTCCTTGTGAGGACATTGAAGACTGCAATGAGGTCTCCCCCCCAGTCTCCTCCAGGCTGAACAGACCAAGTGACCTCAGCCACTCCTCATACGGCTTCACCTCCGGACCCTTCACCATCCTCGTGGCCCTCCTCTGGACACTCTCTAATATTTTAATGTGGTTTTTTATGTTGTGGCATCCAAAACTGCCTTAGCACTCAAGGTGAGGCTGCCCCAGTGCAGAGCAGAGCCGGACAATCTCCTCCCTTGCCCGGCTGGCAATGCTGTGCCTGATGCCCCGCAGTACAGGGATGTCCCTCCTGGCTGCCAGGGCACCACTAGTTCATGTTCAACTTGCCATTGACCAGGACCCCCTGTTCCCTTTCCACAGGGCTGCAGCCCAAGCTCTATCAGTATTATTGAAGACTGCGGCAAAAAAAACATTTAATGCCTCCACTTTTTCTTCATCCCTATTAGCCAGGTGACCATCTTCAACCAGTACTGACCTAATATTTCCTTTAGACATCTTCTTGGTATTAACATACTTTAAAAATCCCTTATTATTATCTGATAAACACTGACCAGTTTTGACTCCAACTGAGCTTTGGCATTCCATGTCTTCTCCCTGCATATAGGAACCATGGCTCTGCAATCTTCCTGTGAAGCCTGAGCTTTCCTCCAGAGATCATACAATTCCTTTTTCTTCTTCCTGAAAGATTCCTTGTTCAGCCAGGCTGGTCTTTTGCCTCGCTTGCTCGATTTACAACACAAGGTGCTGTCACACACAAAGAAGAATCTGGCCTTTACACCTCTGACCTGAACATGCTGGATCCATCCTGGTGAATCCATTTCAGTCATCTACTCACTTTTGTACCACCACAACAATCCCCTGATCTCCCACAATTAGTCTTTTTCTAATCTTTTTTTAGATTACTAGATCAGTCTTGCAATACTAAAAACACTCAAGGAAATAAATCTCTAGAGATAAGCAACAAATATGGAATCTTCCCAGCTTAGGCCATGAAGGCTTGCAATACCAGAAGGTACAATGGCATTGACACTATGCCATGACTTGGAAGTAATGGAAGACATTAATCACGAGGCTAATAATGCACAAATTAATTTACATCTCACCTGAATCCATTGATTTGTAAGTGTATATTGACTTAAACTGTTTTACTTCCTTCCATACCACTATAAACAATAATTTCTCCTCATAAAACATCGAGATATCTGTAGTACTTCCCAGCTGGTAATGTGCAACCATACAGGCACAGTTGGTGAAAAAACATTTGTGAGAAACCTCCAAGTGCCTCATCGTCCTTCCTTGTAGGGTACAGTGATGCCACGTGTTAGCTGGTGCTGTAATAATTTCCTTTCCTGTGGGAGCAGCTAATAAAATGTTCTCTCCCCAGAAATAGCAAAAACACAAAAATGAATCACTGGTAATGTATAATTACACATGCTGTAGCTGCAGGTTACCTGCTGAGGCATTCATGGGCAAAACGGGGGGAAAAACAATTATTCCAATGGAGGAGCGACTGAAACCAGAACAAGACAAAAAAAAAAAAGCCAGTTTCTGCTAATGTCATGACTGGCAGAATTTGGAGGCATGACAATTCCTTATTTTATTCTCAACAGAGCCTTTCTCTTTTAACCTGTTGGAATTATAACCCTGTGAATAGAGAATTTTATTCTGTATCATCTTGGGATTCAGATTCTTAACATAGTGAGGTACTTTGCAAAACAAAATTAACTTTAGGAATAATTCTGTGCACACTGATAAGCCACTGCTGGTTACACAGGGTGCTAGGCAAGTGCTTATGCCATACTTGCACTGCTAAGGGATTATTTTTATCTTGGTGAAAGTATGGGCTATGAAAAGCATTGGCTACATCTTGTAAAAAGTAACATTTGGTCAATCTTTACAATTTTTTTCTTGCAGAGTTCATTCTAGAAATAGTCTCCTCTTAACTCACGAAACTGATAAAAGCAAAATAGACTTCTCTCTACGTAAAGCTTTAATGCAAAGTTAAAGAGAAATCATTATCTTAAAAAGCAGTATTTAAATGTTATCTAAAAGTAACAACTAAGAATATTTCTATTTTTGTACTTCTCAGCCCTTTGCCTTCACACATCATGAGCCTAATACTGTTGAACAGCACCTGTGATCATATACCAAGGAGGTTTTCTCTACAGCAAATCATTCCCTAGTGGCAAAGGATATTGGCCTACTTACTTAAATCAAGCTAAAAACATGGCTTTAAGACTACAGCAAGTGATGGTAGCTGTAAGTGCAAGAATGGGGGACGTCTTGATTCATTTTCCTGAAGGGTATTTAGGGAAGATCTACATTGCTCAGTGGAGTGCCATGAAAGAGGACCCAGCAGCAAGGACAGAAAGGGACACCATGCACACATGACACATCCCACTGCTCACTCACAAACAGTTCCACAACACAGCAGCTCGGTGAAAAATCCCCTCTCTTTCTTTGTTCATTCCCAGTCATCTCTGTCTCTTGGCACACCAGCCTGTCAGTGTTCCTAACAAAACAGTTTGTGAGGCACTACAGTAAATCACAAACTGATTAACATTAAACTTAACCCTGCAGCTTCAGGAAAAAAGGCACAACATAAAGGTTTACTGAACCAGAGGTGTTCACAGGCAGCAGGTAAGGGGCAGCCGTTCAGACCACTGTGCTGGCAGGGCCAAAGCACTGTTGTGCTGCAAGAAGGAGAACAGGAACATGGCAAGGAGAAGGAGAAAATGTAACCCAGTGTAGCCTGTGTGCCATGAAACTACCCTCCAGTTTGCACACTTTAACATTATTCTCATCCTAAATCCAAAACACAGCACTGCACCAGCAAGTAGGAAGAAAATTATCCCCACCCCAGCCATGCCCGGGACAACTGTGCAAAGGCTTTCCTTAATAAAAACAGACATCAATTTACACACAATATATTCACAGTTTCATGTAATTTATGGCCTGTGTTAGAAACACTGACAGGTAAAATTGCTGGAAGCTTCTAGAGAAAGAGGAAAAAGGGATACACAAACACTGTGAGTTGGAAATGGCTGAACATGTAAGCAGCAACTGGTTCCTGTGCACCATATGGGAGAGACTCACTAATTAGCAATGAAAAACCATGACCCCAGAAGTACACGTGGGTGGAGGTTAAATAAAAAACAAGATAGTTACGAGCCAAAAGCACATTCAAAAAAAAACCTAAACAAAAGACGCACAAAAAACTACCTCAAAACAAACAAATAATGAAGTAACTTCTGGAATTTAAAAAACAATAGGTCAGAGAGAGGCATGATAGACTTCACATCTGCTTGCTCTGACACAGAGGGACCCTAACGTATGGGAAATACCCCAAAGAACACCAGGACTATTTTCTGTTCAAATAACTCATTTCTTCATCTCGACTCATAAACTGCATTCCTCTGGTTCTCCACCAACAGAAAGAGCATCAGCTTCACATAAGGTCTACAGACAAACCACCAGACTAACAAGAACTTCAGCAATTAATTTCACTACAGCAATATACCGTGTAAAAGTAGCGTGCCATACTCAGTCTAACTATAAATGCAATTTTCCTCCCGGGTCAGCTGATGTAAAGTCCTGATACATCATTTAGCGTGAGCAAGATCCAATCCTTTTCCCTTAAAGAGCTTTTACCTTCTAACAAAATTTCCTCTTACCCACTTAACAGGGCCATAATATCCTTGGGAACACGAATTTATCTGCAAGCACAAAGTCTTTGTGACATAGAGAATTACTCTAAGTCAAAGTCTGGGCTTGCATTCCCTTGACTCTGATGATGACTTAGTCTGGGACCTGAGGCAAATCACTGAATATTTGTTAAGGCATCCCTAAAAGTGGTACAAATAACTTTACTGTAACAGATATTTGGGAGCTTTATCAAGCACATAGGCTGCTTTAAAAGACAAAAGGATTGCTACAGGCTTGCTTTTGATAGAAAATCTCCTGCTAACTTCAGTAGGAATTGGAAGAGGCCTTTAAGAAGCCTACTGAAAACCAGACTTGAAGCATCCAATGCAGGATCTGATTGATTGCATCCAATCGATTGCAAAGGATTTGTAGGGTCTTCCATAACGACCAGTGCTGCTTGTGCAAGCACAACCCAGAAGCAGAGCCCAAATGACAGTGAGAAACACCAGCCTTACACTCACACTCTGTTTCCACTATAAGGCCGTTACCCACACAGTTCCTGCTTGGTCCCACGGATAAGCAATGTGATTCCAGTTCGCCCTTCAAATGCAATCTGGTCCATTAAAAGCACATTGTTCAACTGGGAATGCTTGAACATAAATCAAAAAGAAGCATTACTCATCCTAACGTGAATTTACAAATATCATGCTGCTTCACAGTAAATGAATCTTTCAAAAGGCCCTGTTAAAGTGATTGAGCTGCTCAAAGAGGATTCTATCAAGTCTTGCATCAACCAGCCTGCCTTTTTTGTCTTATGGGGCAAATAAAGAGCTTTGCAAGAAAATGTTTGCTCGAGAACAAAATAAAGTGTTTCTTCTAAGAATCAAAATGCATTCATATTTTGAACTCATCTGTCAGCTTTTAGCTCAAGGCAACAGATCTCTATTAATATTTATTTAATAATATATGTTTAATACTTTACAAATGCTATTACAAAGCCACAGACAAGGGTAAAAATCTTAGAAGTTAAAATAATATTCCAAATCAGAGACCAACAGAGCTGAGCAGCAAAACAAATTCATCAGAGTCAAGAGAATAATCCTCCAAAGTCCTTTTTTCTGTGGCTTGTTATGGTTTGCCAACAATGGATACTTCAAATACAGTTTCCAGTAGTTGGGGATTTTCTTGCACTCATATAACACAAATAACTAGATATTTGTGCAGATGATGAGGTGGCAAAAATATCTCCTGAGTGAGGATAGTGGGAGACCCATTTTGTCAGAGTCTAATTCCTCACAGTCGTTTGGCTCACAGTAGTTTTACATCCTCTGGAACAAAACCAGTAATATAAAGGACATGGGACCATGTTCTGCTTACAATGTTCAAAATAAACAGGTATCTCAAATGATCCTAGCACCTGCTGCTATTTCTGCAGTCAAAAATAAACTCTCCCATTCCTGTAGATGTTTCTTCTTACAAGCTTATGCATAAAATTTCCCTAGCAGGCCAGTTTGGGTACATGGTGTCTGCTTCTCTAGCATCCTGCATGGTAACGCTTTAGCACACAGCAGAATATTAGAAGAATCTACATACTTCTTAAAAAGGAAAATGTCAATGAAAGATGAAGCACAGCGAGCAATATCTAGGCATAGATTGGAGAGCACCATTTTAAAATGGAAACATTATTTATTGCACTAATACTGTAATTATAATGTAGTTTTTGTAGAACAATTACTATTTTGATTAAGTGATTCATCATAGGCCTCGCAGTTGAAGGCAACACAAGCAACCTAGAGACGTTCCAGTGCCCAACCAGCCTCCGGGTGAAAAACCTCTTCCTGATATCCAACCTAAACCTCCCTGACACAGCTTCAGGCCATTCCCACAAGTCCTGTCACTGGTTCCCAGAGTGAAGAGATCTGTGCCTGCCCTTCCTCTTCCCCTTGTGAGGATGTTGAAGAGCACAATGAGGCCTGACCTCAGTCTCATCCTTGTATTACCTGGGACACACTGAGAACTGCGAGAAGAGCTGGTTACAAATTGCTAAAAAATCTGTTCATTACAGCTCCGTCATTTGTTTCCGTATAGCCAGGAACACAGATCCAAGCCAGGATATCCAAGTCAGATAAGGCAGCATATATTATGCTACCTTGCACACTACAATCTGTCACAGATGAAAGTATTTTATGTAGGTCAGACACTGCCTCTCCGGAGACAGACAAAAAGCTATAAGGAAATCAGAGCAGTGTCGGGCCTTATTCCAGTGATCCAGTCTACTCCAAAGTTTCAATTATGCAGAGATTTGTGACTCTCTGGTCTTGCCTATCAACATACTCAACAATCAGCTCCTGCAAGGCTAAGTATCACAGACCAGACAGTACATCTCATGATGCAAACCGAGAGAAAACTCCTCGCACTCACGAGCAAACAAGAGTTTCTTGTCAGTTGAAAAAAGAACAGAAAAATCAGAGTGACATTAATTCTCAACTCATCGCAACACTGAGCTGCAAAATAAGTTTTTGGGAACAGAAGGCAGCTTTCTGGCCCTCATGGTGAGAGGAATGGTGTTATTAAAAGAAGCAGTCTTGCATTTGTCTCTCCCTTTCCTTAAAAAAGTGCTCTAATGTAGCTGAACGGGGCTCTGTGCTCCATTCTTGCTGAAATAACACTTCATCTCTGACAGACAAAAGAAAAAGAATTTCAAGAAGCCAGACGTAAAAATGAGTCTGTTTTGTTGTATCTTGCAGTCTCAGCAGAGAATTCTATATTCTTAGAGTACGTTCCTCTTTTTGCTATTGTACAATGCTTTTATTCTGGCAACTAAAAGGCACAAAATACAATGTTACCTTCTACTAACATTTCATAGCAGGGTTCAGAATTTAGTTTTATAACATACCACACCATTTTTCATTACCATTATCTATCTAAGAATTCCTCTTGTATCAAAAGCCTGAGAGATGCTCAAAGAGAATAGCACTGTATTTTCAGAATGGTATTTAGCTGTGAAGAGATACAAAAAGAAGTACACAAATCACACACAATACTGCATTATAGTATATGGGTGAAGGGTGTATGATGGAAAAAGAAAATACATGCACTTATGCATTTTATGAATATCTTAATTCCCTTCCCCCTGGAAGGCAGCATAAATGCCTCTATATTCCACTTTGCTCCACAGTGATTTTCCCACTTTAAATAAACCAAGTAATCTAGAAAGGCTTTTTCCATCACACCTGTGAGAAACTATTCTCCATACTGAGTCTTGGATCACAGGTAAGCAGAGTGTTTTAGGTAACAACTCTGCAAAGTTCTAGCATTGTTACTTCAGCAAAAGAATAGTCCTAAATTCTGTATTTCTACCCTTGTCCCAGATTGAGTTCTTTAAAAAGTGCTTTTGCTCATCTTTTACCCCCTCTCTCCTCAAATGCTAAATTCACAGTTACAGTTGCATGCCATCATTCATATCTTTTTGGCTGCTTTTTCCCCCTGCAAGAAGAAGCAAGCAGTATTTTAAATGCAAGCCACCGGTGTTGGCTAATTATGTTCCTTACCCTGATTCCAAGTTCCACGTTCTCTCCTCCATATACTTCCATGCCTTCATCCAGCAGGCCAATCTCTTGGAAGTATTCTCTATCTACTATGAAGCATCCAATCAATGCAGGACTTCTGGAAGAATAAACCACCAGCAGTCAAAATTAGCGGATAGATTATGAAGAATTTTAATATTCAGACATAAGATTTTATTTATAATTGCCGGGTAAAATGGTGCATCAAAGCAGATTCTTAAAGAGGTATTTCTCAAACAGATTTATTTAGCTTTGCCTTCTAATATTCTTAATTCTAAAGTGAAATAAGCACCATCGAATGAAAATAGAGTAAAAATTATTGGACATACGTATTCACCAGAGCAGGTAGGATTTCAGTGCTAACAGTGCAAGATCCACCCCCAGCTTTGCTTCTGAAGCACCAGCCAGTATAGTCTCTGTCCCTGCTAAGTCCTCAAGTCTCTTGTTTGTGATAATTGCAAAGGATACCCACTGATGCACAGTTTCATGTGTTTAGCCAGAAGGCAGGTACAGCTAGAGCTAAAAAACTTGTGTCCGTAAGCTTCTGTAAAAAAAGAGATTATTTCTTGAATAGGACCATCCAGATTAGGTTTTCTCATACAGAATCAAGAAAAGTCTGCCCTTACCAGCATACTGTAACGTTAGTCCGTTGTCACGAGCCAAATTTAAACCTGTCACGTATCTTTACTGGATCAGTAAGCTCTATTTATATCATGGTCTGAACCAACCAATTTTTACTATACAGAGCCAATCTTAATAAGGTAAGAGTTCAGGCACAGAGGCTACAATTTTACCTTTATGAGATGCAGTGGAGAATGGATACAGAGTCATTTAGCCTTTTCATTTTTCTCCTACCTTATAATTCACAATGGCAAGAAATAAAAATGTCTTTTCTGATTATTATGCTGGTATCAGGCACTCTGGTAACCACAAGATGTTAATTAGCAGTACAGGTGAGATCACCCTGCTTTTATAGAGAACACCCAAGCTACAGTAAGTGTAGACATCTGCTTTCAAACAGATTATAGTATATCTTAATCACAAATTGTACAATTCTACAGAAATCTATATACTTATGCCCTTAAGTGCTATAGTATCCACTTTATAACAATGAAAAACTGTTTCTGATGTATTTATTAATGAAGAAGATAGCAGTTAACATCACTACAAAAATTACGCTTCTTTTATGATAAGGTACTTTTGCTTTTGTTGTTGTTTTTAAAGTATTTCTCAGAGTACCTGCTTCCCTTTGCTATAATTCTAAAAGCATATTGGAGGCGTGATAGAAGCCATTAATCAATACACGTGGCTTTGTGTGTTGGTTTGTTTGTTTTAATTATCCAACACACACATGCAGCATATTGCACTGAATTAAAAAAAATTCCAGGGAAAAGGCTAGGGAACAAACCCAAACATCCAGTATTCATAAAGGACATTCACTCCCCAGTCCTCATATAGAACAGAGTTAGGGGGTAAAATGGAAAAGTAGATTTGCCCTTTATTCTGTGTTTCAATACTTTTAATTTTAAGAGTCAGCACAATAAAAATATAAATATAATTAATCACGGAATGGCTTGGGCTAGAAAGGACCTTAAAGATCATCTAGTTCCAAACCCCTGCAGGCAGGTACATCTGCAACTAGATCAGGTTGCTCAGAGCCCCATCCAGCCTGGCCTTGAACACTTCCAGGGATGGGGCATCCACAACTTCTCTGGGCAACCTGGTGCAGTGCCTCACCACCCTCACAGTAAAGAATTTCTTTCTAATATCTAATCTAACTCTGGCCTCCTTCAGTTTAAAGCCATTCCCACTTGTTCTATCGCTATCTGCCTTTGTCCCTTATCAGCTCTCCTGGAAGAACCCTTTAGGTACTGGAAGGTGCTACAGATCTCACTGGAGACTTTTCTTCTCCAGGCTGAACAACCCCAACTCTCTCAACCTGTCTTCACCGGCATGTTTTTATAGCATTCACAGAGTTCATTAACAGTGATAATCATTTCTAATGATGTGGAAATTATCACCCTTTTTTACATATGTCTGTGGCAAACCTGTTAATTTTTATCTCCTACTTTCCAATTCTAGGTCCTGTTCATGGGTCAGTGCAGTTCAGAATGTTTAAGCTGACAGCTCCTGAGAAAAGTGCCTGCCTGTAAAGACAGAGCTACAGGATGAAAAACAGTTGCCAGAGCTACTTGAGGTTCTGCTTTGCAGCTGCTGAAAACAGTCTTCACACTTTCTTTCTGCAGGAAGCTGGAGCACAGGTACCAGTGGCCCCCTTGGAATGGGTGCATATCTACAAGGAAGGCCTGGAATCTCAGCAGAGCTGCTGAGTGGGTTCAGAAGCAACTACTCTCCTACCTGAGACAAGGGTATTGTTCTGTACCAGCCCAACAACACTCTAGACATGATAAGAAAGCACAGAGCTGGATTGTCCCAAGGCAAGGATCTAATACAGTCTTTGCTCACACACTAACAGTGAACAAACATTAACTCCTAGGACACAGCACAGCTGTAAAGCTATGTGACAGCATTATAAAGAGTACAGCTGTCAGATCAGCTCTGTTTATATAATGCATTTGCAAAGAAAATTCCATTTCTGGCCCATTAGCACCAAATTGGCAGACAAGGCATTTGGAGGAAGCAGTGCTGCTGAGCATTCCTGCCTACCATTTCACTTGGGCAGGAAAACCTATTTAAAAAGATCTACTGGAAACAAGAGTTTTGTTGACGACTGTGTAGGGGCCAAGGACAAAGCTGAAGAGGACAGCTCAAGGACATTTAAGTAATATAACTTTACAGCCAATAAAACCTATATTATACAGCTGAGACCGTCCCCTGTCACACCGAGGTAAGCATTGCCAGTGACACTCTAGCCTAGGCCACAGTTACCTTATTGGAGCAGTTGTGTTCTCCAGCTTCCACCAGGACTTAGGAGGGTTCAGATATCGGCACCACAGCTCCCAGTCAAACCCCTGGGCTGAGAGGGGATACTCCTCTATCTCAAAATTGTCATACTTAATGTTATCGAATGATGGGGAAATTACTCTTTTTCTGTTTTCTTTTATCCTGGTGAGCACTGGTTCAGCCCTAAAAAAAAAATAAAATAAATAAATTGTTAGGACTACACCAATAAAAGTATAGCAGTGAGAGAAATCACAGAATAATTTAGGTTGGAAGGGGTCTTTAAAGATCATCCAATCCACCCACCAAATAAAAAGCAGCTTATGCTGTATATTTCAGAAGGAGCAAAGTCTAAAGCTACTCAGAGCTCCCTCTGCTTTGAGATGGAGTTTTAACAATGCAGGATCTGCCCCAAAACAACACACTGCAATATTTTCTCTAGGATGCCCTATTGTAACCTTGATGTTTGCTGGTGGATGGAAGAAATTAGTATCTGCATATCACAGTGCATTTATACCCTTGCTACCAAATAATGATAACTTCGGGCTCTCAACGTTATCAAGGACATCAAGATCAGAGTTAATAATAGATCTATCCTAGGGACAGAAATTCCTGCCTTTTTACCATTGTTTATACTTAAGAAGCAACAGAGGTATTAAATCCAGACTGAACAAGTTAAAATGCATTGTTTTAGTTATGTCTACTGTTGCAGAGTGGCCAAAATAACACTTCTTTGTTTACACTGCAGAAAGTAAAATAAACATAATATTTTTAATGAAAAGAAGATAAATTTGCCCTCATGGGCAAAGTGCTGCGCTATTGGAAGAGGTTTTTAATGTGCAGTTTTCCAATATCATTTAAATACACTGTAATTAGATCAGAAGATAACTCAGACCATAAAAATGGACCTAGATCATGTTACCCAGCACAAGCACATTTTTCATGCTTGTGTCCATGATTGTGTCTGAATCTCCAATAAAAAGCTCAAAATGCTCTCTCACCCTCTACATGCAAGAGAAATGCCAGTCAGTAATTCATAACCAGCAGCTGGAAAAGGCCCCTGGCTCAGAAAAATTCGAGGAGGCACATACCATCCCACATTGAATTCCACGTGGGCATCAAAGAGAGCGACGACCGGTGCCGTGGCCGCTCTCCAGCCGCTAACCCGAGATCGGATCAGCCCCTCCTGCTTGCTGTGCCGAACAACCTTGATGAAACCAGGCTTGTGGGCATTCACCTCATCAACATACTTCTGGAGTTTCTCCTTGAGTTCCTCTGGAGAAGGGAAAGAATCAGGTGTTAACAAGAAGTGTCAGCTCGACAAGATGTAAAAATCTGTTCTTTCAGCAAAACAGGAGAAGCCTTCACACAGCTACTAAGAATTCTCAAATAGTCTAAAAGGAGGCAAATAAAATATATTCAGATGTAACTATTCAGCCTACATGACTGACCTCAGAATCCTGGCACTGTTTAACACTAACATGCCACAAAATAAAGTGCCATAGCTGCATTAGAGCATATTATGTTACTGTAGCAACAAACAAGACAACTGCCTTATATTTCCAGAAAAAAATATTCCCAAGTATTGTCCATTAACTTTCTCTACCTATATTTCTAGGAAAAAAGAGAACTAAGAATAAAATTAATCGGTTTTCCTCTTTCTATGTGTCTTCCTCAACTTTGACAACTGTTTTCTGTCTCTACTAAAAAGTTCCATGACTGCTGCTTTTAGCAGAAAGACGACCAGTAGAAGTTCTGGAGCAGAATCATTCCTAACTAAAATATAATAACTTCTAAATCAACAGCTCTTGTATCTCTGGTTTAAGGATCACTTGCACGAGAAAATACAATATGTAGAGCTGAAATATTCTGTTTGCTATTATTNGTGTCTTCCTCAACTTTGACAACTCTGTCTCTACTAAAAAGTTCCATGACTGCTGCTCTTAGCAGAATGATGACCAGTAAAAGTTCTGGAGGAGAATCATTCCTAACTAAAATATAATAACTTCTAAATCAACAGCTCTTGTATCTCTGGTTTAAGGATCACTTGCACGAGAAAATACAATATGTAGAGCTGAACTATTCTGTTTGCTATTATTACTATTATTAACTGAAAACACTGTTCACTACTATTCTTTATTAGCATTCCTATGTTCTATTTATGTTATGGCATCACTCAGAATCCCCTTTGTGCCATTAAGTTCCCTTTATTCCAAATCTTTCCACAAATCCAGGAATGCCTTTGCAAGTCACTTAACTTCTCCTGGGGAACAGGCTCCCCAGGGAAGTGGTCACAGCACCAAGCCTGACAGACTACAAGAAGCATTTGAACAATGCTGTCAGGCACATTCTCATGTGATTCTTGGGGTGTCCTGTGCAGGGCCAGGAGCTGGACTCAATTATCCTGATGGGTCCCTTCCAACTTAGCATATTCTGTGATTATGTAATCAATTCCCCATCTGCAAAATGGGTTCATGACACTTATTTCTTCTTTTTCAGTCTATTTCGGCTTTAAGCCCTAGAGAGGAGCAGTTTTCTTTTTCTCTGCATTTGGGCTAAATCCCAGGGGCACAAAGGGGAGTGGAGGTTGTATCAGACAAGGGATGGCACCAGCACTGAGCAGAGGAAGGAGCAGCACCCCCATAGTCAGTGGCATGGGGGGAGCACTTCTGTCATGTTGGCTGTCCCAAATTGCTTCCCAATAAAATACAACTGGATTTTTCTTTTAAACCTAACCAATGAGACTTTCTCTTCTACTTATTCCACATTAGCAATGTGCAGGGGACATTGCTAATGTGCAGTAAGTGCTCCCATGCCAGGGGACATCTCTGCCTGGAGCCCAGGCAGCTTCTCGAACCATCCTCCTTCCACCCTGGGAATTGGTCACCTCAAACATTTCTGCACAACAAGCACACTAGAAAGGTTAATGCCACAGAAAATCAAAAGCAAGCACACTTTATGAGCCACATTGAATGTTCATCCTTGGAAAGGAGGTGGGTGTGTCGTCTCCTAAGCTGACAAAGAGGAACAGAGCTGGTCAAGTACAAAGACTCCTTAAATTCATCCCTGTTTGTAAAGACTCTCAGATAGCCACCAGGTGTGGTGCCTGTGCAGCTGGTTCCACAGGCCTTGCAGGACTGTGCATGCTGTATATCTTTGTGTAAATGAACTCTGCTTGCAAGTGAGAGAATATCACAGAAAAGTGCTGATACTTACAGCTTTTTACAAAAACAAGAGTTAAAAAGAAATAGTCTGCTGATCGTGTCCAGCACAGTATTTAAACTGCAGCAATATTTCAGGAATTGATTGGATATATTCCCAGAATTTTCTACATTATATTGCCAATATCTATTCAATTTTTTGTCTGTGACAGCATCACCTGGAATAAACAATATAAGCCACTTAGACACATAGCATAGAGCACTATTCTATTTTGTATTAGACTTGCTGCTTACTGATCAATACACTTTTTCTCCTTTATAAAGTAAAAAAACCCCCACATTAATTTCTATCATGCCTGTGCCAAACCACATGTTCTTATGGCTCATCCCCTAACACACAGATTTGTAGCAAGAACAGAACTATCAAACCAACCTCTAGCTAACAGCACTTGAAATTGAAAAGAAAACATTTCTGTTACTGTAATTGTATGCACCTAAAAATAGTACAAACCCATTCTCCATTCCCAAAATGTAACAGTGTGGAGGGTGAATATCAAAACATGAAGATCAAAGCTTTGTTCTCGGTGTAAGCGGCTGCTCTCAGCTTTGCAATACCAGGAAGCTTTATTTGCCACAACAATGTAGCATCACCACTGAGGATAAAATGTATGAAAGGAAAGCAGGCTCTAATCAAGGACTTGAAAACCAGGAGCCTTGATAGAGTCATTGTTCCCCCAATCACTGGGTTTCAGTAAGTGGGCTATTCTCACTCCCGTCTTACACTTTTCCTAATGTGGACTGACTTTAGAAGCTTGAGTAAACACAAAATCTATTTCATAGCTAGGTGTATGGAAACAGATGGAAATGGAACTGAACCCAAATCTTGGCTCGTCACCAGCATGACTTCAGCCGCACATTACAGCCGTGACATCCACTAGGCAGGACACACTTCTGATTTTCTGGTTACACTTTTTGCAAATGAAGTGAATGGTCTGAGTGTCACAAGGGGAACCTTGGAGGCTTACTTGTGGTCAGTCAGTACGGAGGAATCACCCCCTGGACTTCAGGATCACCTCAGGAGGTGGAGGAAAGTGCTGCATTTTACCCAATCTTCAACACTGGCCCACAAGCAGTGACTTACTCCGTGGCATGTCCACAGGAGACAGAGCAATATTTTGCAGTCAGGCATTTCTGGCCTTTGTTATTTAAAACAGATCAGCTTTGCTTTGCAAAGGCAGAGTGCTGAGCAGAGCATTATGTGCACCCTTTGTCTTACAAAACCTACTGGGCAGATTCTCCCAGAAGAAAAGATAAGGCTATGAAAAAAAAGGTATCATTTTCTCTCAGCCACAGGACAGAGAAGACATGTAAATGAAGCTTAAAAAGTCACTATTTTGGAAAGAACTTTAAAGATGCCCTAGCAAAATACTAGAGTCAGGTTTTTTTCCATGCATTCCACGTCTTCCTGAGTTTTACATGAGAAATCTGAGTTCAATTGTATTTGACAGTTTTAGAGCACCCGGCTCAACTGGCCTGAATGATGGGACTCTCCCCCCAGAACTAATCACATGCTTTGCCATGGCACTGATGGTCTTCAGCAATATCATTTTAACTCATGTTCTGGGTTTTTTTTCCACTTCAAGATATGTTGCCTGAATAATAAACAGTCTTTTTCATTAATTATTGTGCTTCACTGCTTTATGCCACCATAGGGAGAAGACAGGGAATAAGCAAATGTGTCATCTTCAATACACTGTTGATTCAGTGTCTAATTATGGAAACAAACAGGCTTATAAAGATAGATGCATTTGCCTTTCAGTGCAGAATCTCTCAAATAAGGACTCAATTTGAGTAAGCTGAATGAGTATCTGCAATTGGAATGAAAGTGCAGCCATATATGGAATGGGAAAATGGCACTTGGAAATGTTGCACTCTACCACCTGTCTCTATATGGTACAGATGTCTGGAGAGCACAGCACAACTCTCCTCACAAATGTAGAAAACATAATTAGCGCACCATAATTATGTTTAATATTAACATAATTAAGTTCAAACACTTCTAAGAGGTTGTTTGTTTGTTTTTAACAAATTGACAAAGATTTTGTTTGTCAAGTTTCCCTTTCAGTATGACAAAGCAGTGCTAAAGAATTCACGCAGATTTACCTCCGAAGGAAGTGGCAGAAGCAGGACAGGATGGAGCAAGGAGCGTGAGGAATCAGAAGGCATCAGCCATCCCACTTTCTCAAGAGGAAAACCATCCATAGGTCATGCTCTTCATCCAGTTGCATGCAAGTGGCCTATCTCTGTAAGCCTCTGTCCTCCCTAAACTGAGAAGTGACCAGGCTCGATGCTCAGTGATGTAAGGTGCCTTAGCCCCTTACACCAGTGTCCTACAGCAGCTGTGGGTCTGTCCCCAGACTTCAAATTTTAAAGTAATTGATACAAACAGCATTGTCATAAATAACAAATTACTGCCTCACAGTCACAGAGAAGTAGCTTAAAGAACAGCCAATTAAGCCTCACTTTCAGTAACTTTCATGCTTTAACAGACTTCCACTCCGAGTCCTTAAATGAGCTCTCATCCCTCAGAACAATTATGTTTATGAAGCCCCACACTATGCTTTGCTGAGACAGATGCATTTTACTGACTTTTCAAAACTCTTCTTAGCTGCAAGTTTGCCAACAGAGCTAAAATAACAAATAAATAAATAAATAAAAGCTCTCTCATAATGCTCTGCATTTTCTAAAGCCACAAAGTCTCCGCTGACTCGGGCACAGCAATAAATGCTGCATGTTACTGCCATCCCTGCAAACCTCGTGCTTTTACCTTTAGGAAAATATTTATTTCCATGTCAAAGGCCCAGGAATTACCACATCCCTCTTTACCCTGGCACTTGGCACAAACACGGCTTCTTTTGCTGTGGAGGGAGAGAATTACTTTTCAATACAGAATGGGGTTTAACTTAACAATTGGCCTCCTTGTGCCAGAAATTGTGGATTGACACATGATATGAAAGGGGCAAAATCCTACCAATTCATTATTTTTGTACTCTGTCTCCGTGCTTTCATTGAGCTGCCTAGAAGGCACACTCTGGTCCCAGGTAAAGAAAAGTGTTGGATATTTTCTTGGATCATAAAGGACACTTTAAAGGCAAATCATTGCAGCACCTGCAAGAACACAGCAGAGCTAATGCCTGGATTTGGAGCCAAGAGACCACTGGTCAGCTTGCTTCTGGCAAGGATCCCAGAGCCTTCCTGAATTCCCCGTGCAGCAGGTCAGAACGGGATCCACTGCACTGCACGAAGGCAAAACAGCCACCTGGCACAGCTCAAGAAGTCATTTCACCACGAGGGCTGCTGCCACACTGGGAACATCTGTCTCATCAGGTACATCTTGCTTCTGCATGAAAGACCAGCAAACTGGCAAAAAGACAGAATTCGCACAAGCCAATTAATTTTAAACCAAGATTTTTCCATCGTCTTTACCTGATTATTTTTGGCTCCAAGTCTTAGGAACCGGAAGAGATGCTTTTCCAATTTTAACAATTCTAACATGTATTAACCTAGCTAACTTACTTTCTGGCAAATAAAGAAAGCCTGTTATAACAGGTTTGCTGCAAAACCCCTCCTTTCTTCCCCCTCAATCCCTCTGTAGGCAACCAACCTGAATTCATGTAATAACTCGAATTCATGGCAGCAGCTGGGCATGTAAGAGAACCTGTTTTGCTGCACTTTATCTAATAGGATATGTGGATTATGTCACTTATTTCGTATGCAGCTCAGCGCTTCATCATTTTTATTTTTCTTACCTCTGGTCCCTTATCTTTCATGCTCAAGTGATCGCCTCTCATCTCTGTAGCAGAAGCAGATAATTCCAAATGGAAAATATTTATAACCAGATAGAGGCATGTCATTTGTAATGCACATGTGTATAGAGAATGTCTGCAACAGAGGGTAACAATGCACAAGCAGATAAGGAGGGCCTGCTGTGCACACGTATTTAATAACCCTGTGTTATCTGGTAATAGATAAACCACCCAGGGGAAATTACCAACGTGATGCAAGGAATTGATCTGGACAGACCTCAAAAACAAAAAAGCAGCATAGTCCTTCTCCTCCACTCCCATATCCAACTCGTACTGTTGACAGAGATGCATAGTCTAATCTCAGAAGCTCAGGCTATCCACATGTAAAGCCAGAGAGTGTAATGAACTTTCACAGTCACAACCTTTGCATTCAGCAAGCCAAAGTCCCAGCTGCTGTCAGACCAACTCAGGTCTATTAAGATAAATTGCCTACAACAATCCATTCCAGCTCACATCTTGGACTACAAGCCAAGGGTTTCTTTACTCCAGCACATCAACAGCACCCTCCTCCCACAGTAAAGGCAGGAAAAAAAAAATGCATTTCCCCTCTCAGCCTCTACACACACAGACACTCTTTCAGCTGCCCAGGAGAATCTAGTACAGAGGAGTGGGAAGTTTTCAAAGGGTTTGATAGAGGCTGCTTTGATCCATTCTCATCCAATTAAATAACATCTTGTCTATGCATGGAAAGAGCTCAGGTGGTCATTTCACTGAATCCTCTTGTAAGGTCCTGGGAATCTTACAGTAGAAGGACAACATACTAGCAAATAATTCCACTTCAAAACTGCATTCAAACAGCTCCCAACACAAAACAGGCTTTGCAGACGAGATCCAGCAACTTTTCTTTGAGCCATCTAGCAGAGACATTCACTACTTGGGTTCATTTTGGTTTTTTTTCTAAATGATGTATAGTTCACATCCCAGCCATGAAAATGGGATACCACCCTTCAGAGCATTAAGTCCTACCTAGAAATATTGCTGCATCTTAATAAATCCCAGTAGTAAGGAAAGAACTACAAAAATTATCTTTTGGAAACTCTGACAGGTGAACACCGTGTTATGGAGGAGGGGGATACTGAAGAAAGAAATATTACATCTGTTATTTTTTGTTAGTACTAATCTTTTGGGGTAATGTCTTTATTATAAGCGGTATAAATCTCTTTTATTTCCCTTCTATTATTTATTGAGTATTGTTTAAAGACAGCACTCAATTCCTGTAAACTGCATCCCATCATAAGTACCACCGAGCCCACATTCTAGCAGCAGTCTCCCAAACCTTTGCAAGACAGAGACATAAATTGAGATGCCAGATGCATCTGCAAGGTCACACCAGAAGTTGCAGAAGGGGAGGAATGGAACCTGGATCTCCCAAATCCCAGGGCTGCGCATTATCACCGCACGATTTCCCTAAGGCTGCGATTCTGCATTTTGAGCTGTGACCCATACGGAGCCCCGAGAACTCTGAGCAGATTCAAGAGCTCTTCCTCATCACTGTGTCAGGATTAAGAGGCAGCTGATATCCAGAGATCTCGCTAATGCCAACAGAAATGCATTGCACCCAAGGCACCGAACACTGCCCTTCCGTCCTGCCAACAATGGGAGACTCACACCCTCATCTCCGAGTACAGAGGAGACTAAAGGTAAGTGTTGACACTTAGAGAGGAAAAGGAAACAAATTTGCTCTCAGGTGAACACTCCTTCCAGCTCTTTAATGTGGCAAGGCAGGACTAGTAAAAAAAGCACAAAAGGCCTCTTCTTAGATTGCCAGTTGGGTGTGCACGTGCTTCTCCCAGGGAACATGCAAATGTGAGCTAAACATGGAATGGGGACTTGCCAGGCACTGCCAACAGCTGCCACCAGCCACACAAACACCAGAGGGACGGAAGCCGCCATGCATCTCTTCATGGCAATACCTGGAATCCCTTCAAATAAAGGTGCTTAAATTTCAAAGTATCTTTAAACGCAGACCTAATTATATAAACTTAATCTTTCCACTCAATGTACAGGTTGCTGGATGCTTGAATTAATCTCAGCAGGAACACTGTCCCACTCCAGCTTACTGTGTATGACTGCTTCCCATTTAGGGATTGTTATTGGAGAGATGATGGCTACAATAGTGTGGTCACAACAATGGTCAGGAATAAGCACTATTGCTGAAATCAGATATTTACATCACATCTGATGCAAGAACCACTTCTGATGTTTATTTGGATACAATAGTTTTAGAGAGGGGCCGTAAAGTGAGAGGCATAACAAGCACCAAGGCTGTGCAGTAGAGCTGACACAGTGATATAATACACCGCTGAAATAACCTCGGCCAGAATTCTGAGTTCATAATTTCGTTTCTTAGTGTTCCTGGATTCATCTGTAAAATGACCTTTAAATGTTAAAAGAAGTGCTTGAGAAATGCATTCTAGTCCCAGCTGTTTCCAGTAATCCAAGTGGCACTTTTTTTTTTTCCCAATATACAGCATTTAATTCTAATCTATTTCTTGGATGTGCATGGAAGAGAAAAATCACTATTCAGAAAAAGAAACTAAATGCCTGAGCAGAGCCAGATCAGATTGTATAAATCAAGAAAAATACAATCTAAAGAGCACATTAGAAATCTCTGTACTTTCATAACCATAAGATGCAGCAAACTGCTCACTGTACTGTAAACTTGATAAATAATCATGACTCCAAGAAACAGCATGGCACTTCATGTTATGATAACAGATTCATAAGGAAAAAAAACCCTGCCAATTAAAACACAATAGTCCAAGTGTAACTACTTTATTTCTGGAGTGGATTCAGAGGAAATTAGTCACATAAGTTGCAGTAAAAATGGAGTATGCAAATACTCAGACAGAATGGTATGAAATAGAGCTGCTAATATTCCTCTCTGATTCAAACCTCTCTAACAGCTGAGAACAGGAAAAGGAAGAGGGAACAGAAAGCAATCACAGAACACTTTTTGTCTGAAGAAGACCTCTGCAATCCAATCCTTGACTCAAAACAGGTCCAAGTAAACAATATGAAGTAACGTTCACTGCTAAATAGTTATTTAAAAGAACGCCAGAGAGCATTAAAAAACAGGTTTTGGTTTTAATAAATAGGACTTAGCCTTGCATGCCACGTTGATTTTTATTAAAATCCTACTTGATATCAGAAATCACAATCTAACTTTATATTTGTTGCATAGAATCACTTCCTTGGGAGCAAAGCAGTAGCTGGCATGCACAAAACCTGATGATACTATGAAAGTATCCTCGAGGTTCAGGACAGCAATAACACTATTCCATGGTGCCTTTTTCTTTTTCTTTAACCTCACCCAAATGTAGAGCTACCAGCTATTTTGATTGAATGACTCTTATTGTACCACACAATTCTTATACACCAGATGCAAAATGTTCTGTCCATATTCCAAGCCAGAAAGATTGATTTCTTGACTACCTGTGATCATATTGTGAGCGACCTGCTGTTATCTTCTCCTTTCAAAGGCCACTTGCAGAAGAATGCAATTCACCACAGCAATAGCAATACAGCACCCAATCCACCAGGGAGAAATACAGCCTGCCTGGGCAGGAGGGCTCTTTTCAGCAGATGGGATTAGTTCACAAAAAGGACTTGTTTTTACATTAGCAGAGCTGCAGTCTCACAAGATGTTTCTCAGAAAAAAAATAAAAGCAAATTATCCCAATATGAGCAATTTTTGTTTGTTGTTCTAATGGCTAATGCATCTCTGGCAATGCAAACAAGAGTACAAAGGTTACACGGTGAAATAGTGGAATCACTGAAGTCAATGAGAACTTTTCAGGAAACACTATCACATGCCCAGGTCCTGAATGCAACACCACACATGATGGCATAGAAGTGCCCTAATCAAATTAGCTCTTGTAAAAGTCAGCTCTCACGTGCCCCCTTATTATATCATATAGTCTTGACAAACTCTGCTCACCTGGCTTAAAGAGAAGGAGCAGGACCTACTCCATCATTTACCAAGCAAGCAAAGTGCCTTCAGTGTGCACTTCCACTACAACCCTTCAAGGAATGTCACCTCACCAACAAGTCCATTTGGGACAAGCTGGGAGGCAGCTACTGTGCTATTTAAGTCATGGCTTTTTATTCACATCATTTGAAGAACTTGGAAGTTACAACTGCTCATTTTTGAAACTTCCTAAAGTATGGACAAAATCCATGCAGTTTTTACGCCCATAAAGCCTCATTCAAATCAGAAAATATTTAGTTTGAATATCATAAGAGCCACAGGATTTGTTTCCATCCAAAGACAGAAACTGGTTTTTTGGAAGAATCAACTATGAACATTTTCAAATTAAAGCAACAAATTCTGGCTTGCTTCTTTCCCAGAATATTTGCTTACTCCTTAGGAATAACACAGTGCTGGGACCGTGCCATTTGGTAGCTGTGGAAAATCTCTAAATCCAGTATATATGATCTCCAAGAAAACTGCTTATTATAGTACTGTATCATCCACTGCTTCCTAAAAATCCCGAACTCCAAGTCTTAAGAGAACACAATACCACAGAATTTGTATCTTTAGATTAAATGTATCAGCATGCAATGCAACAAACTATTCCAAGCCTTTCATCGTTATTACAGGAAATTTCTCTGTAGGCCCCTAATCACAATTGATCCATTACTTTTAAAGAAATGTTTGGGTGTTAATTATTATACAACTGCTGTTAATGCCCTGCCTTTTTGCATCAGAAACATGTGAGGGACAGCTGCAGCAATCCTTATGTTTTCAGGGGAAAAAAGGTATTAAAAATACAAGGCAGTAACTTGAAACTAAAATTCATCACACCTTTTCAATTCACAACATAGGAACAGCACTGCTACTACCATCCTACTGAAGTCTGGGAAAGATTTGGTTAAATCCTGCTTAACTGGGAGCATGTTATTTTAAAACTAAAGTATGTTAATCTGGCTATTAGTATGCCTCCCAGCAGGGTGGAAACCTTGCTTGCATAAAACATGCACACACACGAACACACACCAGCCTTACCCCTCCTGCTCCCAGGAAGCAACTTGCAGTAGTGTCAATATTTTTTTATGTTATAAGCAGTAAAAGTGTATTTTCACTGTGCTGAAGTAGGACAGAATTCCACCAGCTCCAGCACTCGCTCCTGGATTTACATCCAAGTGAGCAGCTGGAGGCTCAGGTGACTGGGGGGGTCCAGGTTTCTGCTTTACACTGCAGAGGGCTGGAACTTCCAGGGAAGGACAGCACCTGCTATAGACTAAAGGAAGCAGGCTGAGCTACCAGTTCAAGCTCTCTTCTCGTCAGGAAAGGCAGAGCTGGTAGTGCTGGCTGAGAAATCCACAAGGAAACACACAGCAGTTCTTGACCTGCTGCCTGGCATTCCACAGGTTCCCCCTGAGTCGGTCACGCATCGACACCCGGCACTGCCAAGCGCAGCAGCTCCTGGGATGCCAAGGGTAAAGGGTCACAGAAAATGGACTGAAATCAAAAACACCACCTGGGCACTGAAAAGTCTCACATCTTGGGAGATCCTACTGAAGAAAATTTCCATAGGTGAAGACAGTGCCTAAATTTAACAAGAACATTTCAATAGCTCCTTACTTAATTTTTTTTTCCTTGAGTATTAGGAAACCAAGAGTCAAGAAGAATATTCTTGAATTACAGTGTCTCCTGCTAATATTTAGATGTATTACACCAGGGTTGTTCAACATTTGTGTTCTGGTAGAATTTATAATTCCAGTTTGTTTCCTTTCTCTTTTTTTTTTTTTTTTGGTCATTTAATTTTAGCCCTTTGCTTCAAAGTTTACCTTCTGAAGCAATGCTTGAACACCTGTGGTTAGAGCAGAGACTCCCGGGACCCATCAGTCACTGCCCATTAAGGATAACTCAGGATGTGTGAAACTGATTGCTCATGTGGAAAATTATGCACATGGGCACTTGTATCCAGGCCCTCCCCTACCACATTTTTCAAATAGCTTCATTTTCCCAATAAATGCAGCAAATTTAAATTACTTCATTAAGAGCTCCCAGCTTAATTTTTACTGACATTATTATTTTTATACACATTATACTTCTGAATCCTGACATTTACATAAGATATTACTTCGGAATTTGAAGGTTTTTTTCCAGGACATCTTTCTATGAAGGACTGTTAGCATTAAGTACTGCCTCTATCTCATTTAGCCACCCATGCTGTAGTCTGTAGCACTGCAGAAAATCTACTAGACACCATTTATTATAGATATCCAAAGGCTTGAAACTACCTCCTATCCAATTCTTCCAGTATCCCATTTGACCTTTCAGTGCGAATAATGATTTTGCACAGATAGAGGCTAATTTCCTTGGACTGGATATTTATTTGCAATTATTTGCAATTTGATTTGCAGTATATCCACATTTTTCAGAATAGTTACTGCCTGACTTCTCAGATTTAAACCTTTTAGCATCTTCAAAAGAACACTTCCTGAACAGCTAAATTTGTAATGAAATTCCATGATTAAATTCTCTCCAACTACGAGCATTAAATTTCTACCTTGTCTGCATACTGCAATATGTTGCATTGAAGACAACTTCAGACTGGGTAATGATCTCATTTTCCTATATGGCATTCATCTTAGTTAACCTTAGAGGGTTTAAACAGCTATATTCTTCTTATTATGTCACAGGAGCAGATTGCTCCCAGAGGTAGTAAACTTGGAGTTATAATTATTATCCAAACCTTAAAAATCCTGAGAGCGTTTTTTCCATAGAACATTAGCAAGAAGCCTCTTGAGGGATATGACTCTTCCACCTCCAAGGCCCTCACACCACCCCCACTTTCTAAACCTGTCTCATGTTAAGTCACAAATGTGTAAATTGTACTCTCTATAGCAAACACAGCCATCCTACAGACACTGAAAATGTTAAGTGGCCTAAACAAACAGTAAGGAATTTCTTCTGTATATCTCCCATATTTATAATCCAGTATGCTTAGAAGCAAGGTTCTGCTTACGGAAACAAGACTAATTAATGCTTTTTTAATAAATTGTGTAAAGCACTAACTTTCTGGTATCATAGCAGTACCACACGGATAATCCAGCATTTTCCACACAGGAGTTTGACATAAACAGAAAATCAAATACGGCCACTTGCATTCTGCATGGTATCTCCACCTGAGAGGTTTATGGATTCCTCAAAAGAGCTACTTGCAAAGCTGTTGTCAAAGGAACTGGCAGGGTTTGCTACCTGAGCTACAATAGCAGCTAATGTGAAGAACCTGAACCACATGCTGCAATTCCAATTAGGGAACTCAAACCAGGAAAATAAGTAACTCCAGTAAATGCCATAAACATAAGAACACAAAATGCCTGAAGAGGCAAACAAAAAGTGGTCACTACAAATTGGAGAATAGTCAATGTTCCTGTCTTTCACCACAGACAAATCAGGGTGATTAAAACACAGAGAACCAGTAGGTTTCCTAACACCTCTTTGAAAAACATGGCAGATGGGTTTTTTCTTTTTTCTACTTTTTTTCATTACCATCCAGAAGAACAACGGTTCCAAACCTACAGCAAAAGCAAATAACTTTCTGCAAAGCAAAAAGACTACCAACTCCTAGCAAGAAGTTACTCTCAGTCTTTTTGCTAAGCTGCACATGAAAGCTTATGTCAAGAGTTCCTTTTTTTATTTGCTATGTGAGTGAATCTTCTCAGTAGCTAAAAAGCAAACACCGTGTGTGTTAATTGGAAGCATTTGTGAAAACTAATTAAAATTGCAGTGCTGCAATCGTGCTTCAGAGAAGGTTTTTTGTATCAAATCCTAATAAAGATTTGTTCTTCTTGTACATGCCTTGTTTAATCCCTTCAGGTAGATAAACAAAGAACGCATCAGTCGTACCTTAGCAAAGAGAGGGAGTAAATCTAAAGACATTAGTTAGGGGCCATGGTACAAGTTATCCTTGGATAAAACTCAAAGGGATGTGTGTCCTTTCAATACTACACCATGCCACCACCGTTTCCATGTGACTATTCCCTAATGAATTAGTCTCCTCCATCCTTTTGCTCTCATCAAGACTATCCTTGCCTAACGATACGAAATGGACCCGGTATTTTATATGCAGTAGCACTCACAAATCCCTCTGAAATGAGCTGGCATCAAATGCATGTAAAATTTATGAGAAGTTGGACGAGCTACATCTCCGTTTCCTCTTGGCTGTACCCACACATAGCATCTATCCTTATCAAACAATGCCTTATTTTTCTCTCCCCATCTGCTACTTTGATTTTGAAACTCATCGATCCTGCTGGTTTGACTTGCACTGTAATGAACAAAATCAGCAGGAGCACCAGGGCATACCTCCTAAAGGCTCTTCCCTGAAATCCTGTCATTCTCTTCACTAAAATCCAGTCAGCTCTTTCTGTCATAAACACTTTTTGTTTCACTACTACATGACCCACCACCACTAAAACCTCTCTGTCTGAAAGCCTAAAATATCCACTAGCTTTGCATTATCAAGTATACATGACTTAGATTTGCCACTAGGCAAGGAAAGACTCACCCTGAGGGGACAGGGCACCACAGCACCCCAGGACAGCCCTGGAAGCTCCCAGCACATGGAGCCTGGGTGGATGTGCCACCTCCAGGTCTGGGGGTAGCCTGGCTGACTGACTTGGGGCATTTTACCAAACCACCTGAGTTGGTTCATGCACAGGTATCTCAGGTCCAATGTCTTGCAAGTCAGTACAATTCTAATTGTTCACAGCAATATGGCATACTGAAAATACTACTAACCATTCTCTTTCAATCTGGCCTTTAATAACCACAATGTTTTAGTCATATGAGACGTTGCTCTGAAGCTCTATTCTTTTCATTGTTGAAGAGAAGGCAACTCCTTAGCATGTGGCCATCAGAAATAATTCTATGAATTAAGATGACAAGAGCAGCTTTGGTGAGAACTATTCAGCATCTGAATTAAATAAATACAGTCAGTGAGGCTCAGCTGAGCCCATAAATCAAAAGTGATTGTGTTCACATGCAAAAATGCAGTCAAAATTTTTTTTCTATTTAAACTTTGTATTTCTGGTTTAAACTTCCAGTCACCTTAATATTTTTTACTTGGGTAAAAAAGATATTACTGATGTTGGAGATTTTGAAACCTCACTAGACATGGTCTTGTGCAACTTGTTCTAGCTGGCCCAGCTTTGAGCAGGTGGGTGGGACTAGAAGGTCTTCAGGGGTCACTTCTTACCTCAGCCATGCTGTGACTCTGTAATAGACTTCATATCTGCTTTGGATAGGATGCATCAATTTCTCCTGATGCACACCTATCTTCTGATAAAATAAACCAGCAGAGGTAGAACAAATTACAACATTGAGAGCAATACAGGAACAGGGATGTGTGTGATTCAGCCCTTGAAAGCCTCTGTAAGCTTGCAGCACCCAGTCGTAATCTTACAGAATCTGATGCTAATAATAATTTTTTTTTCCAATTTAATAGATACAGTAAAACCTTGCCAAGAAAGTAAACACATGTTTCTGACACTGTAGGGTCAAGGGTTTTGAAACAGACGTCTGAAGCTTGACTCCTAAGCCTGTACTTAGGTCATTGAGTAGAAGTTTCCTGATTTTCACAGATCTGCAGAGACTAAACACTACAGCGTTCAGCTCAACAAATGGGCTCACCAGTAGTGAAATAATGGGACTGAGTCTGCTTCACTAATGTTCATGAAACTCTGCGTATCAGGGACTAAGTAAAACTATAAAACACTTCCACTTTAAAGCTATATAACACTTCCACTTTAAAGCTATATACACCAGTTAATAAATACCAGCCAAGCTGTAGCTGTTCTGTGTCACAAGTCTTCCAACAGCAACAGCTGTCTAAAGACATGGAGCTTTGCAATTACTTGTTTGCAGATGGTAAATGAGAAAGCATTAATGGAAAGGAATATGGTGATCTTACGCACCAGAGGCTGTTGTGCAAAGAACAAGCTGTGAGCCTTTTCATGTGTATTCTCCATACATAATTCAAATGGATGGCAGAGCCGGATTGTTTTTCTTTCATATACAGTGATCTCTGTTTAAAAGCACACCTCAAAAAAATTTTGTAATGTGGACAGAGTCAGTGGTTACCAATTCCTCTGAACATTACAACATGAGAGATACCAAAGATATCTCTAGCTCTGCCCATTGGCACATGAACATTCACAGGACTGTTAGGGGCTTTCAGAGGATCTAATTTTTCCATATTTGTCCAGGCCCTCACAAAATTTTGAGGTTAGAAATTATTTACAGTAGAATGAAAATAAACCCACCAAATACAGAGAGAACTTTCTCCTACTGGTTGCAACTCTTTCACCTTCCCTTCAACAGGAAGAAGTGCTCCTGAAATATTTTTATGGTGGAACAGAAGTTATAACAGGCTTCTTTGAATATGAAATCCCTGCCTGAAAATCCACATGCTAACTAATCAACGAGTGTTTATGATCTTCACCTTAGTGCTCTCCTGTTAAAAGACCAAAAATAGTTTGACAAATAAACTATCAAAGACTGCAGCACTGAGCAGACTTTGAGAGATCATCTGGTCCTTCTTCTTGCCCCAACAGAGAGACCTATGTTCCAGCTAATCCTAACAGAAGTTTGCCTCATATAAGCCCTTTTAAGTTTACTCAGCAAATATTGTCCCATGCTCTCTATAGATCAAAACGAAGCACACAGTGAAGACAAATATATTAACAGTACACCCAAATCTGTTGCCAGGCACAGTTAAAACGCACAATACCCCAAACCTGCAGTGATTAAGTCTAGATATTTGCATTTGCACCATAAAAATAACTTCCTTCAGACTAACCACTTACAAGAGCCATGAGCCATAAAACAAAAACACTGGCGTAAGACCTAAAGCTCTTTCTGCAACTCTCCACTGACAAGAATATTTCTTCCTCATAAATCTGAAGACCAAGAGCTGCTCTTGAGTAACAAGCCCCTTTGAACAGTCATAAATATTAATATATTTCTGATGGAAAATTCACTGTAGCAACTTTGCTTTTAGAGCTGGTATTTCAGGATCACCCTTGGACAGGGGAAATGGAATGACAGACAGCACTATCTCCCATCGCCAAGCTGGAAGAGAACCCTCCCAGGAGCAAGACTGAATAGTCACACCAGCAGCCTGTGGGGGGATGATAGCTTTAACAATTTGGCAAGACAGAGAGCTGGCTCTAAACCCAACACAGTCATCAGTAAGATTTAAAAAACAGCTTTTATACAGAACACGGAAAAACTGTCCAAATTTGCTCACTGCCAAATCACTTGAACACAACAAAAAAAAAAAAAGCAAAGATCAAGTTTGAGAAAAAATACTTCAAATACTAAATTGCAGGAGGAATACAGGCAAGGTGTTAGGATATAAAGCTATCAATTTCAATAAAAGAAGGAAAAAAATCATTTAAGACTTAAAAGCTAACCCAGAAAAACATCAAATATATCAAATCCCACCAAGGACATAACTGATTCAGGGAAAGGTATTTTACAGCCCTTTAAAAAGAAATAACATCAAAATCTACTAAAATCAGCTGATTAAGAATGAAACAGATCTACCATCGCAGACAAAAAGTCTACAACTGTTTTGTGATTTCTACTGACTTTCCTTTCAGAAAAAAAAAATTAATTTGGTTATTTCACTTATTCTCAATTATTTTAAAAGGAATAAGATGACAGGAATTTGTAGCTTGTCTAATAAATATTCCAAACAGTTGTCACAGTACTTACAGTTCTCTGGATTTTTAGATTTTTTTTTTCATGTGTGTATCAAATCTGTGATAAACTATCACTCTGTTTATGGAAACCAAGAGATTGAAGTCATTGTTCATGACTTGTGGTACCATATGACAGAAATAATTGCATTGAATGTAATGGCATCAAGGAGGATGGGATCCATCATGAGCCTAACTGCTGGACAGCACCTTAACCAAGGAAAATCATAGCTGCCATAGGCAGCTATGCAGGTACTCTCAGGATCGATGTACAGTACTTATAGTGACAGGCCAAAGATCAATAAAAAGACAGGCCAAGTTGCAATACTCCCTTCAAAACTGGCTATTTACTCTCTATAATTTGTGTATTTCTCAGCTGTCACTAGTCAAGCCCCTTTTGGGATGCCACTGAGCCCTTGGGCTGAAGCTTAGTCAACACGGGTTCTGCTGGTAATAGGATAATGCAGGCAGTTTATTCCTCAATTTCAACAGTATCTTTAAGCAAATTATCCAAAACTCACAGAGAATGACCTTCCATTTCTAAAAGAACCCATTAAAAATAGGAACACATTTGCTCGTGGTTTTATAGGTCTTTCTCAGTCAGCAAGCCACTGAACAAGTAACTGATTACACAGGTAACTGCAAGTGGTATCAAATTTTAAAAATATAGTACAAAAGCAGAGAAAACACTTTTCCCCTACCACAGCCAGTTATATAAATCACAGGAATTTCTACTATAATGGGTATGTATGGCCCAGACAGAAATGCAGTTTCACACCGATAGGAACCTTTAAAAATTACCAGAATCAGAAATCCACTTAGTCCAGCTGGAGATGGGTAGGCAGGGGAAGTTAAGCGAGCAGAAAGCCTGGTTCTGATAACCACAGGAACCTGCTGCGATTAAAAGTTTCTGAGTGGGGACTGAAACGAAATTGAAATAAAAGCCATCTCCAGCACACAGATTTGCTAACTCAGGTTATACCTGGCCTGAGCTAAGTGATCATTGTTCTGGATTAAATGAATCACCCCCATTACTGCTCTATTAGGACGAGGAAAGACAGCCAGAGTAGCAGTGTAGCAGAGTCCACCCAGAGAGCTTCGCATTTTTCAGGAAAATACTCTGTATGAACTCTAAACCATGGGGTGCAACACCACAAAAATTCATGCACTCTTTGAAATATGTTTTGTCATCTATCAGAGCCAAGACTCAGTACATAAGATCCTGAGAGAGATAAATCACACACCGCTGTTTTTCGTGTTACTTTGATAAGTTTGACAATCCAAACCCAGGAAGTCAAATGAACTATTGAACATGCATCTTCTTTTACAGTTCTACTAAAAAATTCCTCTTCTTTCTTTCTTTCTTCCCGACCTGAAGTTGATTGAGCTATTATGCAGTAATCCACAGCTGATTAAACTCTTTGATATATTCTGAAGCAACAGGCATATTTTTCTAGGGCACTTTCCATTATAAGGAAAGCTGATTAGACCCTTTTTTTCCCCATTTTACAGCTTCTAAGTCATCTCTCTCAGTGTTTCAAGTTTAGGGCCGTAAAATGATGGTTAGTTTAACATACCATTTTATTAATTCGCCTTCCCTGAGGTTTTTCTTTTTAGATATTTTAAAAGACCCCCGACTTCCTAATTTTTGTGCCTTATTGAAAGAGCAGTAAAAAGAACAAATATTGGACACAGCTAACCTATGCAGAGCATGCAGTCAGAATTACAGCTCTCTGCAAGTGACTGGGGCTCAGTTTTGCATTCCTCTTTCTGGTGGACTCCACAGGCCAGTCCCTCAGATGATGTTCCAAGGAGCTGAAAATTCTGGTGAGAACTGACAGGATCACAGAGGTTGCATCCATTTGGGAAGACAACACTTTCTTTCGATGATGACCCACTTCTAATTTGAGGAGATGGGATATGTGAGCTGACCCAACACCACTGAAGGATTGGATTTCCTTCATTTTGTGGTAGCACTCTCTGGACTAATTATACAATTTTATGGATAACCTTTTTCTGTGTCACAAGAAAGAACCCGCATCACACTGTAGAAAACGGCCTATTAATGAAAAATGAAGTCCTAAGAGTCAGCACCTTTCAAGATTGTGATCTTGTCCTCAAATTAGAAACAAAACCTAAAAGCTTTAGACATTTGGTAAAGATGGAGTGCTGACATAAGCAAGGGATAAAAAACACTATGGGAGAAAAAAAGTTAAAACAAACTCTAAAACTTTTAAAGTAGGTGAATAACCTCTTTTTTCCCCCCTCCTGTTTTTAAAAACAATTTTCAACTGAGACCTTTCATGTACCTAATCTTGTTCTTTAGATTTGGTATCATGTTCAGTTTAATCTCAGCACCATTTTGAGAAAGGCAGCACACCAACACCGAGAGCTGTCTGTGATGGAAGCTTGAACACTAAAATTGTTGTACCATTCTCACCTCAGGGACCATAATACATCTGCAAAACCACCAGAAAATCCCATTCTACAACATGCAGTAAAATAGTAATTTTGATTGCTTTAAACTGGATTTACTGATCCATCTCCTGCAGAAGTGCTCATGCCCACATGATGCCTGAAGCTTTGCAGAATATTCCAGGCTGTTGTAAGACCATCTAAGAAAGAAACACAGAGCAGCTCACATGCTCAATGTGTTTTCAAGGATATGAGCTAGCAACATTCCCTGCCATCAAACTCTTCCCAGAGCTCCTACTGGAGCATACAATAACAGAGCCACTTATTCAGATTTCAGGAGAAGAGTGGATCAGTGAAAGTTTAGTTGGAGTTACATAAAATACTGCTCAGGGTCAACTGAGTATCACGCAACCTGTAAAGTGCTGCTATATCACTGTATAACAACTGATCTTCACAGGCTTGTAGGGTAAAACTAAAGATACAAATTCTCTTATTTCATCTGACATTTCTCTTCCTATGATCTATGTGATCATTCTGTGTCCACATGTGATGATGTTCTTTTTAATAAGCCATTGAGGTTTCCTGTAACTTCATTATTTTGTGATGTTCTTCTCTTCTGGGAGACATAATTGCTGAAGCAAGGAGACAGACTAAATGAAAATTTCAAAAGTCAGACACTGCTCACTTCAGATAGCTCCAGCAGTATGCAGATCTAGACAAAAAAAAAAAAAAAAAGGCTAGATAACCTTGACTGTTTCTCTTGTCCTTACATAGTCTTTGAGCTCCCCTGGAGAAGAGAATTCTGGACAAAGTCTTTGCTGCTCAGTCATAAAATCTCCCTTTCTTTTACCTACCTTTTTTTCTTGGCTATACTATAGCTGAATTTTTCTGGTGAAAAAGCTTTCCTCAAGTCTCTTTTCTCACACTGGACTAATGTTCTCAGATGAAATGCCACTAGATTTATTCCTAGATGAATGGGAACCTTCAGTGTCTAGCAGGTCTCCCTCTTGGACACAAGGTATTCCAGAGGTTGTCAAGGCACACCTTCATTCATTTCTTGCCCTTTCATACAACACTGTGCAGCACAAATAGCATTAATAAAAAGTAAGGCTAATTATGGCAAACATTTTGTCTTTGCCTGGGAGATATAAACCATCCACACAGTCATATAACTTTTGCCTCGATACTCCTCAAGCTTTATCTATTTTTGTGTGGGGGAAATCGGTAAAGAGGAAAAACATTCCTTTGGAAACTGAGAGATACCTGATGAGAGAACACACAAAACCAGGCCCACTGCTACACAGTTTCACTTGCATGTTCCAAGCTGATTGTCATAGCACATAAACTACCAACAAAGAAGTTTCAAGGGCACAAATATCACTAAAATGTAATCCTAGACATTTCATATAAGAAGCAGGCTACAGGGAAATGTTTCAAACTTGCTGCCCATACAGTAATAATAACACTACAAGGCAGGGAATCATAGTCACTTACTTGACATGGGAATGTAAATACATTTTTCAAGTACTGACACTGCAGTCATTCACGGTAATAAAAAACAGAAATCATTGTTTATTTGCTGGCAGAGAAGTTGTCAACTTGTTTATTTGCTGGCAAATGAGTTGCAACTTGTTTCTCATTTCAGAAGACCTTGTTGTTCTCTTCCCACTTCATGTACATGAGCAAAGCTTGAGATTAGGAGCAATAGGTCATGAGAAATAATTATTTCATAGCCTGTAAGACTGACAGACCATCTATTTAGCCATAGAAATATCTTTAAGCTTCCTAAAAGTTCACCATAATTTGATTAGCTATGCGGTTTGTTTTTGTTTTTCAACTTCATAAAACATTAATGCTGTTAACATCTCATTTCTTTTTTTTTTTTTTTTAGTTTATTTTTCCAATTATGTCTATTTCTACTGTATGCAAATCTGCTGCTACTTGTACTGCTTGAAAGGACTGCTTCAAATAGAAGGTGGCAGCTTTTGAAACATTAAACAATGATTAGGCAGGCACTGGGCCAAAGGAGTGTGTCAGTGAGGAGCAGAGGAACAACGCAGCAGCCGACACGGAGCTATCTGGAGAGAACTGAAAGCACTTAGCAATTCCATCAAGACTTTTCCCCGCTGCCAAACGAAAACAACAATGATTCATGCTGCCATATTATTTAGCATTCATCCTGATCCTGAATCACTTATTGGAGAGTTCACACTGCAGTGCAGACAAACCCTGTTAAATTTAATGAAAGGCAAATTGTCCTTTGAGTCGGTACCAAAAATATCTGTGAGAAAGCTTTGGAGCATCTAACATTGCTCTCAGATTATGCTTCAAAGGAAAACAATATGAAAAAAAATAAAATAAAATCATCAGTTTATTCACAGACGCCATTGCAAAATGCCATAGGGATGTGGCAGGGGAATTCAGCTCCGTGCAGGTCCCCAGTCAGAAGCTGTCACCCATCAGACTGCCAGGAGAGCAAGGTCTGCCTCGTCCTGTAGGAAGTCAGCTGCAGAACTTGCCCAGAAACCTAACAGACTTCTAGACACTTGTGAAAATTACAAAGAACATGAAGGGTACTCATATTTTTAGCCTATAACCTGTATCTTTATCCATATGGACTCACATACACCCAGACTCTCACAACAGAGTTCCAAGTGGTGATAACAACTCTGGTTATGGAGGCCCAAGAAAAACAAAACATTTTTTCCAAATAAACTGGGTGAGGAAAAACAAGCAGGAATTCCCACTCTCTCACAGCCTAAGCTCTAAGTCCTCATTGTTCCCTTGTTAATTGCATCATCATAAATGAAAATTTTAACTTTTATTCACCTTCATCACATTTTCCATAAAGTTTTAAAGTGAGCTTCTCCAAAGCCTCCCAGGCTGCTACTTGAAGCATACTACTTTAAATAGGCTACTTTTCCAGGGTGAAAGGAAAGAACACCATTTCAGCCACATCCCCTGAAATTACCAGCAGTGAACAAGGCAAGTCAAGTAATTTAAAATTTAGCCATCCAACATACTTTGAGAACACTTTAAAAAACTCAATGCCAAGCATATCTACAGAAAAGCAAGCCAAAAGAAAAGCCAACGTGAATTGATTTTTTTTTTTTTTAGAATTCATATATCCTTAGTTAAAATGTTCTTTACTTGAACTTTAGACTTACAGTAGATTCCACAATGCCTTTAAAATATCTAGCAATGCCTATAAATGTGCCTTTGTGTAAGATTATTGGGTGACCATAGAATAATCTATAATTTATTCATATATTTTACTAACTGATTTTTATCATTTGGTGATACACTTGAACACTCTTAAATACTTCCCTAGGCAAATCTCTTATCATGTCTTGGACCCTTCAGCATATTAAGAATTTTCAGGTTCTATCACAAAGAAGTTGAAGTGTTTGAAATTATCAGCTCTGGCAGGATGTTTTACCACCACTTTAAGTTAAGAACTCAACATTGATTTTACAAACTTATCTTTTTACTCATTTTTCTTTCTAAGAGAAGTATACTCAGGTTGGGAAGAAAAGGTAAATTTTAATGAAGTTCATTTAAAAGGCAATTTTTATTTCTGAACTTTCTATAGAACAAAATCTTTCAACTCCTTTGTCTGACACTACAGAGTATTTTCCTCACACCCTGTCAAACTCTTTCAATTATAAGTGCCATTCTTTTGATAAGGAAAGAGAAAGAAATCCTTTAAGAAGTCATTCAGGCTCATAGCAGCTTACATTACTAGAATATTTCACATACAATTTCTATGAAATGCTTCATGGGAAAAGATGTCAAAAGGAAATAATCTGATCAAACCAGAGTATCTTACTGACATCAACAGATATTGGCACTTTTCTCACAAGCTCTATATAAATGTTTGTCACTGCATCAAATCTATACATGTGGCTGCTACTTGAATTTAGTGACATCTGTTTGAGAACATTATCAACAGAAACCGTTCAAGCATTTTTGAAGGCAAAATAATCTGACAAATGTGAAGGGAAACAATGGGGGGAAAAAAGGTTTTTCAATCAAGCAATATCTCAGGGATCTCTAGTGATTAATTTTAAGGCTAAAATCACAGTGATGGTACTGAGAAGTGGACCAAGGCAGTATTTACGTGCTGGCATTCTCACAGTCAGGATGCCATCAGCCCAGAGCGCTTCCAAAGCACATCGGGTGAATTCCTCATTACCACCAGCAGAGCTTAAACCAAACCTGTTCTTAGTGAGCGTGACTGCTGCCTTTAAATGGGGGCCACATACGGTTTCTAAATCACACCTGACGCAGATGATGCTATTTTCCATAAGCTGACCCAAATCATTCTTCCAAAATATCCCAAAGTGCCAACGTGCAGCTATTTATCATCACCTAGAAGCCTGAGCAGTGTTGAGCTTTGCTTTGACCAGCAACATGAGAGCACATATGAGTGTGCTCACACTAAGGGTGTCATCAGAGGGTGGCAGGACAGGCATGGGCATGAAGGACAAGAACACACTGACTGTGCATGGCACTACTTGTTATTTAGGGTACGCAGCAGACGTGAAATGAGAGACACAGAATGAGTTGATACACTGGGATTCAAGCTAAAACAAAGCCACCATGAAAAAAGGCCAGTCCTCGTAGATGTACTGAATCTGACATATTTATCAGACTGCAAAAGTGTATTAGGACTGAACAAGTTAAATTACCTCATGGATGTAATAAAAGATAAGATGACCATACATTAACTTTCGACCAGTGCCGGCTAGGGAAGATTCAATTCCCAGTACTATCTGAATGCTTGAGTCATAAAGTCTGGTGTCAGGAGACTGCAATAAAAGCTCTGCCCTGCAGCTGCCCCCTGATGAGGACAGAGGTTCTGCTATCAGCTGGCACACACATTGAAATGTTGCTGTTCCAGCCACACCAACAGACTGAACTATGCTACGTGGCAGGTGATTAAAATAACTGCTCTTCTGAAAGGCCACTTTGTCACTGCCAACACCTTCTGAGCACACACTTCCACAGAGGCAAATGGTCCAACAGCGCTGGAACTCTCCTAACTGCCCAGAAAAGGAAGGCTGAGGACCTTCCACAGGAGTTACAAAGAATGGAGAATATGATCGTTCCCAACACAAAACTCCATGCTGGTTATCAAACAGCTTTAACACAACCATAATTACAATGCCACAAAATCCAGAGCCTTGCCTCCAGCAAGGGATGCTATCCCTGCCCCCACATGTGGTGGAATCAGAGTCATTGAGTCTGACAGAGTATGGAGTTCAGGCATGGGGGAGTTAGAAAAGCAGAATGAAAAGTAAACTACATAATTATTCTTAAGTGAAAGCAAAAAGAGAACGGAAAAACATGTCCGAAACGGAGGCGGCAGAGAGGAAAAGGAGGAAAATGGAAAATGATAAAAATATGCCACAAAGGAAGGAACAGAATATTACTGGGGGGTGGAGGAGGGAGGCAGGGAGCGATGAGTCAGTCAGGAGTTTAATTACTGTGGCTAAAGGCAAGGGGAAGCTGAATGGGGAGATGGGGAAGATGGAGGAATGCAGTTTGTGAGAAAGTGCAGCAAATACTGGGATGGGGGAGATGGTAAGAGGCACTGGTACACTGGAATTTGAGAACATGCAAAATGGAGACCTCAACTGAACGACACAAGCTCACAAAGAAGGATGAGGTGTATGGAATGGGAGTGAGGAAGTGAACATTCATAAAGGGCAGACTGCCAGGGTAGAAGGAGGACAAGGAAAGAGGACTGAGGGAATAAAGACCAAGGAGTTAGACCACCCCTGGCTGAGAAAAAAGAAGGAATGAACACAGGGGGAGAAAAAGGTGTGAAGAGTGATAAATCAAAACAGAAGAGGGTCAAGAATAATTGGGACAGATAGCCTTATTCATCAGCTGTGCCCTTCTCTTTTCTGCTCTGTTGCTCACTTCATTTTGATACCCTACTGCACAACCTCTCCAGTGCCTTTTAAAGTAGGAATCAAATCCATTGTCACAAGGACTGACAAGTAAGTGGAGAGAACAGTCTGCAGCCACTCTAAGCCGTCATCTCCAGGACCCAGCGTCCTCATAAAAATCTCACAGTCTATTTACATTAGTGGTTCATCTTTTTTTCCAGCAGAGTGTTGAACTGCATGGCCAGGCCACTCTCTCATGCCCCAGAATAAGAACATTCCTCATGCTCCGACTTCTGCTGACGGCTGGAACAGATGGCCAGAGGATGAGCTTTTGCCTCTGGTTATTTCCTTCTTGCATCTTGTCAGATGCATCCACAGTAGCTGGCACACCTCGCTGCAGCCCCAGCAGCAGCACACAACACGGGGCAGCAAACATATGCTCCAAGAATTGCCTTCATTAATTCAAGCTGCAGTGCTAAATGTTACTAAGTAAAAGGCAGAGTTTGTAACAACAGCCAACATTGTTCTCAAATCTACAATGGGGACAGGTTTCCTGCTCTGTAAATAAAATATATGCTTTTTAGCATATATTATTATCTGATTCCTAACCAGCATTGCACAGCACTCTTTTCATGTCAATCCCTGCCAACAGTACTGAAAGCTTGCTTGTGCATGTGCAATAATGATTTCAGCATCAAGACCTTTAACTAATGCAGAAAATGAATCTAGGCAGACAAAGTAAAGCCTTCACGATTCATAAACCATGGCCCAAAAAGTGAATGCAGGTTTGAATAAAGTTTGACTATTTCCTTGCTTTCAAATGTTTTTATCTGTCTTGGAATTTTCCTGGCATTCAGGTAAGGGAAGAACAAGAAGCCAAACAGAAAGAAATCAAGACCTAAGGTTTTCCCTAGGAGATCGCTATTAATAGGTTTTTCACAGTCGTCTGGTCTACAAGTAAGCCATCTTCAAATTATGCTGTGCTATGAAATCTAGCATGCATTTGAACAGTAGTCTTGAGGTTTATTCATTGCTGCTTTTGTAAAAAAAGAAAAAAATCAGACAACTTTCTATTCCCAAATATCTCTTAAAAATTACCAAAGAAAAACACCTTTTTAATTAAAAGCTCTGGATGCTTTTTGAAAAGTTTCTCTTTACTCAGTGTTTCGAGGACGATGTTGGAAATCTCTCACAGGTGACACAGTTGTATCTGACCCACTTTTTACCAGTCTGTGCTAATTCTGAGCACTGCAAGTCATAAAATTCACATCCTGTGATATCCAGCATTACTACTGTAGTTCAATAGCTGTATTCAGGGAAATCTCAGGACAAAACGAGAGTCATTACACTGAACATGTTGGAATATTTCATTCATAAGTAATGCTTCAAGGAAAAGGAAGAAACCTTGCAAAATCTGAGCCTCTACTGCAATATTATTAACTGTAATATAGAAAAAAATGTCATAGAGGATGATAATTACTGCTATAGTATTAAATTTTGCAAGGCATACTCTGGACACCCTAATGCCCACTGCCTCCCCATGTAGCTGAACTCATCATGGCTCACAATGAGCTTTTCTAGAGAGATTTCAAACCATCTGAAAATACCTTCAGGAGGTACTTTGTAATGCAGTGGTGCTCAATGCCAGCAAAAAGACTCAAAAGCCAAGCCAGGACTCCAGTGGCACAAAAGGTCACCACTCTGTCCCCAGAGGGCAGGATGAAACAAGCCAGGGGGCAAATAAACCACAATGCCAGTAGCCTCCAGCTCAGGCAAGGCTTCTTCCAAGTATGATTCTGAGGTCTAATTAACTACCAGCAGTCATAGGCATGGCCACCTAAATTTTTTTTTAAGCCTCTACAAATTCTGCTGCTTCTGAAGGCAAAAATAAATAAATTATTATATTGCCAAATTGTAAACCTATGTGTACATTATCTCTGCAAAGCACTACTGAGAAGAATGGGAAAGATTCTGATCTGACACTTAAAAGTACAGTAAAACAACTGAAATCTGAAATCTATGCAGTTGCTTAGTCACCAACATGACTAAGATCCAAGTGGGACACAAATGAACAACACTGATACTTGGCTTGTTTTAATAAAACTTTTGTTCTCATTATACAGAACACAGGCTGAAATGTGCCTTTTTTATGCTCCCATTAAATTAAATTTTAATACTAATGTACCTAACAGCATATATGAAACAATTCAGTGTAATGCTTATCAGAATTCCACCAGAAAATATAGCATGGTGAAATACACACATTAAGCCATACAAATGGCTTTATTAAAAGAAGGATCAAAATTTTAGGACCTGCAAAATCTATCTTCTGCTTTTAAATGGCACACACTGGCATTTTCACAGTTTCCTGACTCCAAACATTTATTTCAGAAAAGGGAAACTTCACAAAGAGATTAATTGAGGTCTCCCGAGACGTAATTGGGAACTTGAAAAACTGCACTGAGGTTTAGAGGAAGTCATTAGATAATTTGCTTGACACACCTTGAAGTACATGAAATAAAATATCACAGCACATATTGTTCATGACTTTGGCTGTACACTTGAATTAATGGTTTCTGAAATCAGCCTTCTGGAATTTTAAAAAACATCTAGTTCTTCCACTGTTCTTTTCCAAAACACACGTCTAGAGAAATTTGGGATTAATTAAAATGTGCCCATTTGGATTCTGACAGATCTCTCACTTTTTCTTTCTAGTCACTTCCCATAGCGTGATGTTTCCTGCCTGTGAAATCCATGGCTGCGGCATCACAGAAAAAAATCTTACATCAAATTATAGAAGTTGCCATCCCTGGCAAAAGCCTGAGAGTAAAAATACCACTTATAATTAGGATTCTGACAGGTCTCTGTGAGAAGCAGAGGCTGGGCCCACTGCAAGCACAAAAGAAGTGTTTGCCCCCCCAGGTAACATTACAGGGAAAACCAGAGTAACCCACTTATCTTACAAGCAGCAACACTTGCAAGATAAAGAGCTACTAACAAAAACATAGAATGACACTAAATATAAAGGATTCGTTTCAGCAATGCTAGAAGGGAGAAAAAAGAATCAAAAATAAAATAGTGTAAAAGCACCAGTTCTAAAATAAATATTTCAAGATTTAAACTAATAGTAGGAAAGCCCATAAATCATCTTTACAATCGCTCCCGTTCCAAACATCCATCTGCTCCAAATATACGCCTATTACCAGGTCTTCAGCATACATTATGGGATAAAGAGGACTGTAGAAATCTAATTTACTACTGCAGGGAAGAGACGCCAGAGAAAGGGTTAGAGGAGCAGCATAAAATCCTGTAGAGAGCTGAATTTTTCTAGGAGACCAACCATGGCTCTGCACAGTGTGATTTTGTACAAAATGACGTGTAACACCAAGCCAAGGCAGCCAAACCAAAGGTTACCTTCCTCTCAATTTCTGTCTCCCTGTTTGGGGCCAGGAACCTATGGATTTAAGGCAATGGAGGGTAAGAAAGGCAAGCCTGAATAAAAGGCACAGCAAATCATAAAAATATTATACCGTACAGTATCAATACTGATACTAACAAAAAATGTGGCTGGACAGGTTTTCCTGAAAGATTAAGTAGTTCCTGTGATTTCTTATCTATTTCAGGTAAGAAATAATGAAAAAGAATAATTTTGACTAGTCCGTAGAGCACAGTGCAAAGTGCATTTGTTAGTGAGCTCGTCACAGTGATGACAGGCTCTCACAAACAAATGTTTCTGACACTGCTCTGCAATGTGCCCACTGGAATAACTGCCTGTAAATTATAAAAAAATCAGACTCAAACTCTAGAAGTCCCTTTTTTCCACCAGACTACTTTTCCTCTTTTATGTCTGCTTTGTGGCCAGTTTATCCATGTCCAGAGACCTCGGGCCCTGGAGCACCAGCGGCCATTCAGATTCTTTGAGTTCCTGTTTGAAAGGTGCTGGAATGAATTTACACAACCAGATTGGAGAGCCCAAGTCCACCAGTCAAAGCTGGTTGGACTTATCATGTTCCTTCCTATAAAACTACCACGTGTTGCATAAGGGAGAGGACAAAACTTAAGGCATAGGCCCACACCAAGTTGTTGAGTTTTGTGTGCACTTTAAAGAGTCAGGATTGCACTTTTTCCTCCATTCATAGTCAGCAGAAGAGGAGATGATGATGTGCATATCCTGGGGTGTGGAACATATTTACTTGGTTCCCAGTAAGTTTCTTCTCTGTATAAATCTGAGATACATTTGTGATCAGCAGCAAGTCACAGGATTTAGCTACAGGGATATAGCCAGATAACAGCAGGAATGATGGCAAGGATAAGAGAAGCCCTTTGTTCAGCATTTTCCTTCCACAGGATAAATTCAATTCTCCTTGTATTTTAGCAGTTCAGAATTAATCCCCCAGCACACCAGAATTTTTCTTTAAGTTCAGCATTCTGGGCCTATTAAAATTTCATCACTAAAGTTGCTAGAAAATAAGACTTGTAAATAGTGCCCAGCATGGCCTCACTGACAAACACCCTGGCAAGCACCAAACCATCAGAGACAGGCAGTGCAATCCTCCAGATCATGGGAGAGCAAAACCTGAATGCAGACAGCAGAGAAGCAGCAAGGTAAATGCTGCTAATGAGGAGAAGAGAACCAGAAATCTAAAGGAGACGTCTAAGAAACACAGAAAAATGTTTTATACAAAACAGGAGAGTGCACACATGCAATCATACAGTGGAAACAGGAAAAGCACAGAAACCATACGATCTTGAAAACACTCTGAAGTACTAAAACTTCTTAGGTTTTAGGTCTACTAATCTACTGTTACATTCAAAATTCTGCTTACCAGACATCTCAAACATCTTTGCACACAGTTTTCAACATGCCCCACTTGTGCAGCTCTGAAGACAGCCCAGCAAGAGTGTGGGATGAAATGGGGAGAAAACACACTGATAACATTTGAAACGCCAATGGGATGAGCAGGAGCCAGAATCCAAGGTTTCTCATGTACGATGCAACCTCGGGGTGGGGAAGGGGAAGAACCAAAACCCCTTACCATTGTTACTGTTATCATCAACCAAGATGATCTCCTTGAGGAGGTGAGCAGGAGTGCGGTCGATGGCTGAGTGGATGGAGCGCAGGATCACCGAGAGCGCTTCGTTAACAAATATGAACACAATGCTGACCTCGGGAAGACTGTCAGGAAATGTAAGGTTTCTGCACCTGAACGGGAAGGTTAAAGAAAAGAAAAGATGTGAACTGCTGGAAGTCACAATGCAAACAAAAACTGTTCCAGAGAAATCTACCCACAGTCATAAGACACAGTTCCAAAGGACAAGAGGCAAGACAGACGGTGCAGCCAGAAAAACAGGTACAACAGTGGAAAACTTACCTGTAAGCACAGTCAAAGGGTTTCATCAGAAAGAGGAATACTCTCATAACGTGGTGGATTTTTTCTTTCCTTTTCCAAAAACAGGTATTTCAGCCACATTCCAACTTGCTTACGGAAACAGCAGTATGGAAGTGCTGCCCACAACTTCAGAGTTCCTTACTGTTTTATTGTTGCGGGGCTTTTTTCACCTCCTTTGTTTCAAAAAGGTTTCAAATTTTTTAATTTTATGAACAGAAAGCCCTTTTACCACTTTACCTGGTACCTAGAAACAGTCAGCAAAATATTTGCTTTTTTTAATAAAGCCACAACTTAATTAAGTAAAAGGAATTAACTACTTTTCTTTGAAACTAATGCAATATTTCTGAACAACCATTAATTCTACCTTTTTCTCAGATCCGAAGCTATTTACTAGGAAGAAATTAGGCCACAGGCTGGCTCAGCAGCAATTTTAGATTGACTTTATAGATGGAAATGATCGATGTTAATGCTCTCCTCCACCTCCTGACAACCCCAAGTGGCTATCTTCTCTCAAAATGCCAGGGTTCACTGCATCCAGAAACTCCTGAAAACTGTGGAAAGCATTACTAACAGCCAATGTTTTGCATACAGAAGGCATGGATGGATTCAGAATATTTACATCATGCTTGAATACGACTCCTTAACTAAATTCATTCTTCAGTTCAAAGAGAAAGCATAGCATTCTTTTTGGATTTTGTATTTTAATTTGTGTAGCAAACAAATACAGAGAAATATCACAAAAGCATTCCTCTTCATGTGCTGGATGTCGTACAAAAGTTAAGTTCAACTAAGATAATTAATTTACTTGTATGTTTTTAAAGGTTCTGAAAAAATCAGTGCATAGGACACATGACATTCAAAGCTACTGAGATACAAGTAATATTCAAAATTCATCTGGTCAGCCAATTTTCTCAATTCAGTCATTAGTTTGAAATTGATGGAAACCACATTAAAGAAGCTATTTAATATTTTAGGTACTTTCTGTCACCATGCTGAAGAATTATATAGACATCTGAAACAGAAAACACAGTCTTGAAAATGTGGTGACAGTTCTAGTCTTAAAAAGTGTACACTACATTTTTTAACAACCTGGTTCATGCACCTTTTAGAAACAAATATCAAATCTCTTCACGAAGATCCGCAGCTTTTTGTTCCATGGCATCAACAGTAGAGGGAAATAATTAAAATGGTGTTTGGATTTACTGATTCCCACTTGTGGCTTGATCTTTTGCAGCACAACAAATCAAGACTTTCTTTCCAAAATCAGTTTGTGTTTCTACTGGTGTGTTAACCCTCTATTCATTTGTAAGAGAGCTTTCAGCTTTAAGCATCAGACTGAAAAGTTGTCTTTAAAGCTTTCAGGAGTGGATTTTATGCAAAATAAAGCACTACAATAAGAGGCAAAGGGAGCTGCCTTTTCTTCCAGAAGGCAAGTAGTGCAAGGCAGCACTGGTTTTCTCTTTTTGCCAGTAGTTCAGGAGTTAAAACCTTCAACCAGAACAGAAGGAGCGTGAGTTCAATCTCCTCTGATCTCCCCAGAGAGCTAACTACTTGCCAGCTTGGTGTGATTATTTTCAGTCCTCCTTTTCAGGGTCATTCCACTTTCTGTGGAGCAATTAAATGTACACTAAGTTGGAGTGATACCAAGTAAGACCCTGTAGCCTCATGTTTGGGGTAAATTCCTTGAAGGAAGGACCTGCAGCACCTCCAATGGATGTTCATGCATTTTAAACTCTAACCTTCACTCTTTATGGCTATGTCCAATCTTTCAGATTGTGGTGCCACAGAAATTCTTGTGATCACTTTTTTCTCTCTTTTGCAAGCTAACATTTGTTGTTTCCTTTTCAAAAGAACCTCTTTGGCTGAAGGAATAAAGGCACCTTCCCAGAGCCTGCAAGTCAGGAGTCAGGGCAATGTATTGGGATGACATACAGAATCACAGGATGGGTGAGGTTGGAATGGACCTCTGGAAGTCACCCTGTCCAACCCCTTGCTCAAGTGGAGTCACCTAGAGCCAGCTGCTCAGGCACAGCATTTTCCCAATCCAAATAGCATTGGGATGTCTCCAAGGGTGGAGACTCTACAACCTGTGTTTTGGTTTGTGCCCATAGCCTCTGGTCCAGTCACTGGGCAGCACTGAAAAGAGCCTGGCTCTGCCCTCTTTGCAGCCTCCCTTCAGGTATTTATATATCTTGAAGTCACTCCCTTCAAGCTTCCTCTTCTCTGGGCTAAACAGTCCCAACTCTATATACAAACATTGGGTTTCAAAATTTCTTAAGGAGAAAAGATAGTTTCCACACCTGCCTCCTGTACCCTACAGTGAGTGTTTCAACCTCTGAAATCGTTCATGAAAGAAAGATCACCTTTCATGGGGAACAGTCTCTAAAAGCCCTGCTTAAAAGCACTGCCCAGATGACTGAGGAGTTGAAGCAGACAGAAATTTACTTTGGCTGAGCACCATCAAACCCGAGGTGAATCTTTGGCAAATGTGAGTTTTAGGGACCACCAAGTTTAAGTAGCATCTGAAAATAGGACTTTCAATGTGCATATTTCAGGCTCAAAGTGGCTGGGAGGCCCCTGTACTTATGATCACATTACAATTCTTAGATACTAACACTGATATTTTTCCAAAAGATGCTAAGACCATCACAGACCCAGTTCCTTGAAGAAGAGACCTGCTCATGGCACATGGTGTGTGTGCATTCAGGTTTTGAAAATTAGGTTTCAAATGGTCTATGAACTAGTTAACAGGTTTAAATATACTAAAATAATTTTCAGTATTACCCTGTAAAGAACCTACAAAGCCTGTTATTTTAGTGATATCCTTGCAGCCAAAGTGCCTAGATATAAAATGGTCCAGCAAACAAAACTACAGCCAATCTATCTTTTAACTGCCTACCTTAGGCAGAGTAATATTTGTTATCCTCAGCCATAACAACGTACAAAGAAGATAAAAACTCTAGCAAAAATGGTAGGATATGGCACGTATTAGATTAAGAACAACAGAGTGACTTTTGAAAATACTTTGAATGGCAATAAAAATACACTGAAAGTTCAAAGAAGTTCCTTCCTTATATACTGGTGGTTTTTAACTCCTCTGTCAATTAAGTCAAGCTTGTGATATATGTAAAATACACTGTTGCAAGAAATTAGTGACAAATTATATTCCAAAAATGTTCCAGATGACAAAACCAGCCCCCAATACACTGCTGCCCTGACGTAAATCCACACATAAACTGAAATGTTCAAACCAAATGTCTGCTTCTGATGTGTCTCACATCCTTTTAAAGTAAATTATTTGTATTAGTATTCCTACCTGCATTCATTTACATCTGGGATATTTTCAATTTATATCATATTGGACAAAATTTTCCATTGCTGGCAACTTCTGCAGACCAGAGTAAAGCATTTAATGCTGTGAATGTCATTTGACTCCGTTTTTGCAACAGCATACTTTGAAAGATAACTACAATGACACGAGAGAACAGAATTAGACTCCCGTTGTGTCTAATTTCTTTTGTCTTTTCAAAAAGACTCATTTCCAATGAGGGTACATTCCTAAATTGAGTTCATGTTTTCTTTTTTTTTCCATTCAGACTCGTTCATTTACTTCCAGCTCAAATTCCTTTATTTTTCAATGTGTGTAGTTTTTAAAAAATGTGTTTTCCTGTCTACATCATTTTCTATATCAGCTGATAACAATGAACGTCGCCTACTTTCTTTTTTTATTTAAACAAATCAGAATTAACCCAGCCCCAGATCCTGCACAGAATGTAGAGCACTTGTGCATTTTCACAAGTACGTCTGCCATCATCATCTTTATGCCAAGTTTTACGGGGAATAAAACTCCGTAATTATAAGAACGAACAAAAAATAGCTACAGAGAGAGGGGGTGTGTATATGTGTCTAAAATATGCTGAAGGGGGGAAAAAGAGAGGAAATTGCACGGATGGAAATCTTAGATCCATTAAGCCGGGAGAAGGGAGCGGTTGCGTGGCAACCACAACGTGCGAGTTCCAGTGACGGCTCTGCCAAGGGCTCATCCCGGGCCTCGGACCAGGCCCCGAACCTCACACACGGAGCTCTCCCTACACAAACAAATCCACGGGGCAGAGAGACTGTTTCAGTATTACTACCGAATTCAAAATATAAATTCCACATGTCACCTACAGCTACAACAGCGAGAATCAGTTCAACACAGCTACAAAAATTACAACGAGCAACCCACTCCGCTCAATTACATTAGGGTAATAACACCAAAGTAGCAGTTGTCATGGTTACCAGAAATTTAGAGAAACTCCTGGTGTTCTATTTCAAGCACAACTCTGGTAAATGGAGGGCAGCATACATTATGAATCTTCTTTCAAATATTTGTCCACAAGACAACTATATTCCTCTAGAATATATGCATTGTGATAATTCAATTTAGCCTGTCACATGAAAATTAGTATAACTACGCAGTAAGAGCAACAAAACAAAAATTATTTCCTGTATTAATAACTTATCTCTGAGACCTTCCACAAATATGTACATAAATTATGAACACAAATTATTTTCTGCAAATTTTGAAAACCTTTCACTAAGGGTTTCATGGGTATCACAGTCAACAATGGCAAAAGAACATGGTTTTTGTTTAAAAAAAAATTATAGCATATATTCCACTTTTTTTTTTAAACACAAGATGCAATAAGCATATTACTAAAACATTTGGGGTTCAAGTGTTGTTTTAAAAACATATGTGGGAGCAAGCTTCAGTTCCAACAGAGTAAGAATTTCTCAGAAGCAGAAGTAGAAACAGAATTGTACTATTGTCGAGAACTGGTAATGTTTTGTCAACAGCCAAAACGCCAAACAGAAGTTCATAATATATGGGAGTAGAAAAGAATCCCATTCTGGCATAAATGAAATAAAAAGCACTAAAAGTCTGGCAAAAGAACCGAGTACTGTAAGAATTCCAGCTCAACTATTTATGTATTTATGTTTATAATTTTATTTTGTGATCATATTATCAGTATTTCAAGTGCTAACTGAGCTATGCTAACAAGGCTGGCATTGAACAGCATATAAAAAGGCCTTTTTTTTTCCTATACAAGTGTACATCATCATTAACTTGGGTTATTACAGCAGCCTGAGGATGGCAGCAGATTTGATATCACTGCCAGTGATATTTAACACTTCTACAGCAGCCATTTGAGGAGGTACATCCAGACAGGAAAACAGAAGCTCAGCTCACAATTCCAGTGGGTGGCTGCACAGGCAGTACACTCTGCTGCTGGGAGCCAGTCTGAAGGCAAAGGTGACACAATAAAAAGAAGAATCAGAGGAAGAAAGATAAGTAAAAGAGAGCATGAAATATGGCAGAATTAAACATTAGGCATTAAACAAGAATGCTGAGCACTATTGTAATTTGAGGACTTCTGTCCAAAACAATAAAATAGGTAATGTAGCAGACTTTTGCGCTCTTTTTAAATGACTCCTTTGAAACATCAAATACAACAGGCACTATTTATGCTCTCTTTCACCAGTAGCAACCAAAGAACTTGGTCAGAAATTAACATGGAGCCATATCCATCACTAGCATAACAGAACGGTTTCACAGGGACATGTGGAAGCAAATGTTTATGGAATGCAAACCTTTAGGAGCTGGCTTTTGGGGAGAAGCAGAGCTAACATGCAAATTCCCAGCCTGAACCTCACCATTTGAAATCATATGCTTTTCTTACATCAGTTTTTATACAGGAAAAACTTTATAGAAGTCTGATGTCTTGAGTGCTACATCCAGGATTGCGTTTACCACCGTAACACTGATGGATATTTTGGACAGATGTACACACATAAACAGCTTTTGTCCTAAACCACATCACTCTCCTCAACCAGCCAATGCTTGATTTTTCTCCCTTCTAGTCACATCTGCATTCAGGGGACCTCTTGCCTGCTCTGTTTGTGCTCACTTTATCACAAACCTAAGTTTGCTGCTCTTCAAGGCTTCTACCGTTGTTCCTTGCCAAAGTGAGTCTCTAAGTAATGCAATCTGGGAGTGGTGAATTGTTCGAAACAAGAAGTGCTTATAAAACAGCCAAAGCCTTTCTCTGCACAGGAAACAGGAGCTCTCCTCTGCACTTGTCTAGATGCCAAACAGCACTGGCTCAGCCAGGAGAAGGGCAAACCTGCTGCAAGCCACATGCTATACCATGCTATTTGACAATCTCCAAAGAAGAAAAAACATCTGAGCTTTAAATGCTTCTTTTCCCTTCCACCCTCCTTGCCTTTGCTTCTTTCTTTTGCTTCTTTGCTTTCTTTCAATCAGTTACAGTGGCTGAAAAAGTTGTTTTACATTCACTGGCCAGGCTCCTTCATATCATACAGCCCGTGCAGGAGCAAAACTCTTCAAAACAGTTCCTCTGCTGGGGTCCTGCTGCAAACCTCCTTTCCCGCTATGCCCCCCTCGCTCATCACATAAGCAAAGAAGAATGTCACCTCCCTCTCCCCTGTGTGCTTCAGCACTCTGGAAAGGCAACAAAAATTTACAAGTCAACAAAGTAGAATCCTAAGTGCATCCACTCAAAAGGAGTTTGGTAGACAGCTTCAGGACCCCTAAACAACCTAATTTATAATAATGAATTTCTGCATGAGCTGGTTTCATTCACATTTCACTCATAACAAGCTTTGTGGGTACTGCCTGCCCTACTAAAAGTAATGAGTACAACAGAATTATAACTAACACAGAACTATTATCCTGTTCCTGCACACAGCAAGGGCAACATTGCCTTCCTCAGTGCTTCCAAGCTCATTAGAGCCAGAAGCTATTTGTTACTCTGTGATGTGGATAGGTTCCAGGCTAAGAGATGCTCATAATGGTGGCAAACATGCCAACTTCAGCAGCACAAAATAAACAGCGTCCTGGGAGAGACAGTACAAGCAATACTCCACAACAATGCTTGCACTGTCTATTAAGACAGTGCCCACTTCAGAGTGTGATGATCACTTCAGGAGGCTGAGGTATCCAGGGGAGGTTCTTCTTCCAACAGGTATTACAAGAGATTATTTTGGACTGTCCTGGGGACTCACCTGTGCTAGCACAAATACTCACAGTGAAAAGGAATCAAATCCAGAATGGAACATGAGGCTCATGGCTGTACAGAGGGTCAGAAACCACTCTGCAGTACCTACAGCACAAGAAGGTCCCTCTGAAAGGTGTGACAAGGGCCACAGCGTGACCCAGCTGCAATCTGCTGGATGTTCCCATCCAACTGATGATGAGAGAAGCCAGAGTTCAGAGGCTGAGGTAGAGTGCACTGCCCTAACTACTAAATGTGGTCTACTACCTCTCTTCCTCCACACTGAAGGACTGAGCAAGGTTGGATTTTTGCCCTCTCCTCCATACGTGTTGTGGCTCAGCAAACTTTAACTGTCCTCTGCTTTTGTCGTGGCATTAAATGTTGACAATATCAATCCTAGAAAATACTGTATATTATCATTTGGGGTTATTACACATGTGGAATGGCCTTTCTCACTGCAGAACCTTGTAAAGACATTCTGAGCTCCCCTGCTAAGATATGCTGATGTGAATTCTCAGAGCACTGCAGGCAGAAAGGTCAAAGCTGAGTCATACCACTAGCATATAAAAGGGGTGACTAACATCACACACTTTTGGCAGATCACTTAATTCTCCTAGTCTCAACATGTATGAATAACTTTAGATTTCAGTCACACATCTATTTCTGTTGTCTTTCCAAATTCCTATACCTCATAAGATAGGTTCCGAATACAGGTGATGGAGCACCACTGAGCCCAGACACAACTCTGTGAACTCCACTCCTTTATCTCCCTGCCACAGGCCTTTGGTGGGATTCCATTTTCACGCTAACTCTTTCAGAATCACTGCTAAATCCAAGCTAATGAGCTTGGTTAGATCTTGGCTAACTCTGTCCAGAGCTGCTGTGGTGCCTCTGCTATATCTGTGCATTGCCATGTTTCTAGTCAGAACAGGAATATCACAACTGAGTAAGGTCCAGCGAAGTTGATGAACTTGGTCTCCGTGCCACTTGCTGCATCTTCTCTTCTGACCAAGCTGTCCTTGGCTGCTTGAGCCCAGTACCTGCCCATGGATAATTTAAATACAGCTACAGAGACTCAGGAAGTGACTTGTGCAACTGCCTTAAAAACAGGTGCTACAAATCCCAACAATTGATTATTACAGTGGAAACACTCTTGTAAGGTCGGGTTTTTTCCCCACAACAGCCATGGGTGTGCTGTCACACAAATAAGAATCTGCCTGTCAGGAGCAGGAATACTTTTTTCAGCAACATGGCCTTCAGAACACCTGTAGCTGTGTACTCCACAGGGTGCTGTAGATGCAGTAAATAGTTTGCATACTGCCTGACAACACACTTCATTTCCCTCAGTATCAGAATGTGCTACATTTTGGTGTCAGAGTACCTGCTTGCTGCCCAACAATAAGAGGTGGAGGGAATCTGCCTGAGCTACCATTATTAAGCCATTATTTTGTATATATGTGTCCATAAACATACTGTGATGTCTACCATGTTTCTGGCAGACAGTCAACTAAGGATCAAAAATTTCACAGGAATTAGGATCATGATTCATTTCTAATTGGAGTTTCTTTTAAAATCTTAACCTTAATTTATTTTCAGCTAGAGTTACATTCATTTTCTCCACCTTTTTTAATTTTTAAAGCACATAGTTATAAAAAATTTAGATTTAAATCATTCAGAAGAGTAATTTCAAAAGAGCTATAAGAATAGAAACATTTCTATCATTGATGTCTTGTTAAAAATATTTCTCTTCCCTCTGGATTAGATTACAATTAAAAAACGAAGCCTGAGATTATCCCTATAGACAGGGCTAAACTGATTTAACCAAAGCACAAATATAATTGCATGTACTTTGATTTCCTTAAAGTCAGTATTTCAGCAAATATGCATCAGAAATATTTCTAAACTGGAATATATAATAATATACAGTGAAGATACTGCTAAAGTGCTGCCTGGGATGGTGTTCATATATTTTTGCTATCACCAACTTAATGTGCAGCAAAATGCACTGCTTACTGCTTTAGTCATTAAAATATTTGGTTAGAATAAGTGAATAAGATCACATGTTTGATTCAGTAAGTACCCAGCATGTTTATTTTAATGATTTCTTTTTTTAATGAGCTGCAAAACCAGCAGTTTCTCCATCTCCAGAGCTGCTGTTTGTTTAGGGGATCAGATGTATCACCAAGGCTTAAAAAAAGTTGAGCATTAACTGCCTCTGTGAACGATCCAACCCAAACAGGCCTCAAATGCACTGAAGGGAAGGCTGTTCACTCCCTTGGTGCCATCCATCTCACCGAGCCATTGTGGGATAACAGTGGATGTGTTCACCCTGCCTGACGTGCATGATTCCAAGCAGGGAACTGCTCAGGGAAGGAGGATCCATGGGCTTTCAGCTGCTCAACTGAAATGTGTATTTCACCACCAGAGCACACCAGTTTCACCTGCCTAATGATCTTAATCAGGCAGTTCTGGGCTTTCCAAGAGAACCCAAAGTTCTTATTTAGCCAGATTATCTGATAAAACTGACAACTAACATTAAAAGGTTCTTCTTTTAGCAGAAGAAACACCTCTAGCTAATGTAAATTGCAGGTGAGATTAAGCTTCCAACGGATCCTGAAGAAATTTTAATGCTCAGTGGGATTTTAACAGGACTTCCTTTGGGCACTGAGGTGTTTCAGAAGACATTTGAAACTTACGGCCTTCATATATTTGACAGACATGACTCCTTCTCGTGGCTGCATGTAACCCAACTACTGTGTGACCGCACAGCGTAACACTTCCACGTGAAAAAAAGCTGGAATACTCCACAATGCGGGACCTACAGTGCCGGGGTGGAACACAGGACTCACCCGGTGGGGCGGAGGTCCGGCAGGGCCCTGTCCAGCGGCAGGCGGTCGCTCAGGTAGGCGTTGTAGCCGTAATACTGGAATTGCTTCAGCGCGATCCGTCTGTTCTCGGGGCTGAGGTCTTGGCCCCAGTGAGCAAAGAGAGAGGAGTCGGTGAACGCTTCAGCAGGGTTGTCTTCCGGTTTTGGTGGAGCTTCTGCAAGAGACAAAGACAAAAGGAAATAATTTCAGGCTTTCATTCCACGGGCTCCAGGGTATCTTATGTTAAAAAGCGTAAGTTTAGCACCACACAGAACAGCACTTGCTGCTTGTAAGACTCCCCATGACGTGGCCTCATGTACCCCTTGTATCAGTGTAACTATTAGCACCTAAGGCTCAAAATTTAATATTCAAATAAAGTTAGGTAGAAACAATTTGTTTTCATCACAATCTGACTAAAGGCCAGGACTGATAAATCTAAACTAATTAAATTTCAGAAGGAGTCTTATCAGACAGGAATGTTATTTTGCATTTATATACTAAGATGAACTATTTAATTTCAGCCTGTATTATCTTGCTAGGAAAAGACCGAAGTTTTGAAGAGGAAAAATGAAGAAAAAGAGTCTATACAGAACACACAAAATGGCTGCCAAAGTCCATGTGTAAAATAAGTTCTCTAAAACTACACATTCAACAGAGAGAAAATTCACTGCACTAGGCATCCATGTTTAAATAGCAAACTCATTTCAGTCATGCAATAACTTTATGGTCCATCTTACCAATCCAGCCTATTTGAATTTTAGTCCATATTTAGATGCATGTGATGATGCTACTGGGATCATCACTGTAATATTTGTGTCATTAGAAGAGGTTTTCATTTCACAAGGCCACATCTCTGCCTGCTGTACCAAACAGAGAAGAGGGGGAAAGCTATACCTAGAACTTAATTTAAGAAGAGCTCCAGTACGATGAGATCACAGCATTCATCCTCAGTGTGTAGTTGCTTGGAAAGTCTGTTCAAGGTGAGCTCTCTGTGACAGACACATCTCACCCCCCAACCAGCCCTCAGCTTCACACAGCTGACCACTCAATCTAACCCAGAGAACCCCTTGTTTCTGTAAACACTTCATAATCCACAGGAAAGCAAGATCAAATGCCTTACTCGACCCTGATTTGACAACGTAAACTTGAGCCTCACGAAGAAAAAATATCTTCTTTTTCTGGAAGTTCTAATTGTTTACCAACAGTCACCATTAACAGCTAAGCAACTAAATAAAATCCTCTCCTTTCTGAAGAGCTGTACTTACAAACACAGAGACTTATGAAAATTAAAGTGAATCTTTCAAAAATCTGTCAATGTGTCCAATAGGCAGAAACTCGTCCCCAAAGTCCTCCTCAGCATCTAGAGTCACCTACAGTCCTGATAGCTGGCTTAAGCTTCAGGGAAACACCTAAAGACAACAGTTTATGTGCTAGTAGTATTTGCCATCAGAATCCTGACTCCCAAAGAATGCCAGGAAGCATCCTTTGATCTCTTACTAAAAAGAACCCAAAATGCAAAAACATAAATTGAGAAGATTAAGTTGTTTGATTCGTTCAGGATGTTCTCCTTTTTCCCCTGACAATACTGACAAGAAACTAATGGCACTTGCTTCCCTGCACTATGTTCCAACCTCTGTAAATATGTAATGTTGCTTTACTTGTTAAAGTACTGTCTCCCAGCCTGAATTCAGGAATCAGCTCCACTTCTTCGAAGATGAAAGACATACTAAACCCGCAGTCAAAGGAGGAAACTACTCTGACAGGCCCTGCTACCACACAGATAAAATGTGACAGAGTGGAGCCTGGAAATTATTAAAGTTTGATAAATTCAGATCCTTTTAGAGGGTCCTAACTTAAAAAAGGCAGAATAGCATTTGAATACCAGTTCAAAAATCACAGCAACATGGCATGTCACAGATGTCTCTGTTTTTTCATGGACGAAGAGTCATCCCAGAAACAACTGCCTTCACAGACTCACATTCACACAGGCAGGTATTGAATTTTATCTAATGATTTTGTGGGCAAGAGTATTTCCTAAAGTGATCTATGCATCTCTTGCTGTTTTCTGATTGTAAAAGTGCTCAGTAATCCAGATCATATCTGCCAGACTAAGATTTTCCGGCAATGGATATCTGTGAATTTAGTTTGCAATCTCTGCTAAACCACTGACCAAATGCAGTCATTTTTTGTATGCTAAGCAAACATGTTATTTCAATACATTACAGGAAAAAAAGCATTAGCAAGAACCTTCAATTACAATTCCAATCAATGGAATTAAGCACGCATCTCTGATGACAAAGTCTGTCTTCCCTTTATTTGGCTGAAAACCCTTGGGGGAAGCAACTTTATACAGCCAGTCTCTCACAAGAAATAAAAATAATTATTATAAGACCATCAACTGCTTTCTTGACTTGTCAACAAGTGCACTTGATGCCTTGGCCTCTGTAAACAGGTCGTGGCCCGAAGTCTCACAGCCAGTCCTCCTTACCACTTGCTTCTGCAATCACGGAATGATCATGGGAAGTGAAGGCTCAAAGGTGACCCACGAGTAGTACTGCCTGAAGCAATACACAGGTAGACACATTCATCTGCTCAGCTACCACCAAAAAGGAAAGATCAGTTCCATTTTTCCTGTGGGAAGAAAGCCTGCTATCTGCAGCACATTACTGCAAACATTATCATGAGGTCGTCCCTACATTAACTTTACACACCATACAAAGCACTGTTCCCAGACACGAGCCTGGTATGAGCTCTTGGCAGACTGACACCTTGCTGTTAAATCAATTAGTACCAGAGATTCATTACACAGATGTCAGCTGGCTGCACACCTGGGCTGAGGAAGTCTCCTTCCAGAAGCCTGGCTGGTCATGGCATCAGCATGGAGTTGGCCACACGCTGCTTACCTGAGCCAAAAAAATCCTCACAGTTTGCTTTCCACAATCATCTGTGTCTCTTCACCTCAGACTTTCTAGATCACATTTTCTAGTTATGCACTCAATATAAATCTATTTCTTCATCTGATCTCACTGACCAGTCTCCAAGATGGAAATTCACTCTCTTCTTTCTACTGCTCCTTGTATGAGTCAGACACTACTGAGATAATAAGGGATGGACTTTTTGTCGTCTGATTGCTGCTTCATTGTACAACCTCTGAAGAAAGCAAGTATTTATTACCAATTAACACAATCATTTAATTAATAACTTGGGTTTAATCTCCATGAAAGCCTTCGAAGCTCATTAAGAAACACTCATTTTTTCAGCTTCATTCAGATTCCAACTTTTCTTCCCAAGAAAAGTTGCCATGAACAGGTTCACAATTAAGAGAAAAGATCAGGTCAGAAAAGGGCTGCAAAAATAGTTGCAGAGACAGACTCAGACACACTGTTCTCACTATTCTATAAGTTTCATTTTGGTTCTACCCCTTATTTGACTGCAGGTCTATTCACAAAAGCAGCAGTGTTTCATATCAAAGGCATTGTGAAAATGCCTTCCATGGAAACAGAACTGCTTTACAAAGCCTGCAGTGTAACCTTATCTGCTGATTTCATTAAGTGCCAGTAACAAGAAGGTAAATACAGTAAGTCAGCAAAAATATCCTATCTGCAAAAATAGCCCTATGTCAGCTACAGACATGCAGAAGGCATCAATAACTGAGCTAAATGATACACGCTCAGGTGGAATAGGTTGCTCACAAAAAGAAGAATGAGTTGGAAATTATGCCAGTAGAAGGAAAGGCTTTAATCACGTGCTCCCCGGGTTCTCCAGTGCCTAACCCTTTGATTTCCCAGCCCAGGGAGGAAGGAGCAGGCCATGGTTACAGAGGTGATGCCGTGGCTCACCGTGCAAGGTGGACTCATGATGTGCGTCTAAGCAGACTATCATTAAAGACAAAATAAACCTCAGCTCTCTGATGAGGCCTAATGGCCTCAGACTCTGGCTCTGGCTCCCAGCACAAAAAAATCTATATTCTATTTCCTGCAGGCAGCAGCCTTTCAGCTTTCTATGGAAGGAAGGATCCTTTCATCCTTTTCCTCTACAGGTGCCCTTCATCTGTTAGGCAGTCTATACCCTCTACAGCCTCTTGCCAGAGGCTATTCGATGTGACAGGTAAAAATCCCAGGCTTGCATTGGGTCAGAGAGCCTTGATACAATTTTTAGAAGTGTGGAAACTTTACCTAAATTTTGTCATACAGCAAGATACACAAAGAAAGATCCCACTTTTGAAATCTATTGTAATTCATGAAAACATCTTATCAGCATCCTCGAAAATTACAGTTTGACAATTCCTGTCTTGCAAGGCTGCTCCCATGCAGGACACTGCTATAAATCCTGTGTCAGATGAATGAACGTCTAAATGAAAACACTCTTGTTTGCATGACATGATGGAACACCGACAAGCAACAGCAGAAGCAGCTCACCAAGATGCACCACTGCATCAGCCATGGAGAAAAGCATATTCAGAAGACAAAAATTGAAAGTTATAGTAACTGAGCTTCTCTCAAAAAAGTTATTTTACATACTCTCTCACCTCCCCAAAAAATCACAATACTGTTGGCAAGGCATCAACATTAATATTGCTTTGGGCTGAAGAGAAAACTTTACTGATTTGAATATTCAAGTTAAATTAATTCCCTTCAATCTAGTTTTGTTCCCAAAGAAATAACTTTAGCAGAAGCACACCTAAGAAAAAATGCAATATCTAAGTGGGTTAAATTCTGCTACTACTACTACTGCTTACTTAGAGCTTAGTAAGTCATACTGAAGTTGCCAGGGTTCCTCAAAGAGACTGACAGAGCCTGTCAGACTCTGTCTGCACAGATGACAGAGCAGCAAAGCCCTAATCTTAAAAAAAAATAAACCTGATCCAAACTACATACAAAACACACAACCACCCTGAGAGGATTCAACTCAATATCCAGTCTTTGCATATCACAGCACACTCTGTAGTAAGTGTTAACACTGGACAGAGCAGACAGACAGGGAATGGTAAAAAAAAGGAACACAACCAAAAAAAAAAGTGATCCTATCCTGAAAAGCTGTCAAGAAGTCATGATAACACTATGAATAGCATACAATCTGTGTGTGACAGCACATATAGAAGGAAATGCCAAAAGCTCTCTCAATTTTTGACATTTTTCAGAACTTGAAACAATTTATATACTATTAATTCATATGTTACCTCTCTTGCATTTTAAAGCTGCCAATACACATGTATAATGGTATAAGGTAACAGCATGCTATTAACATTTATTTTCATTTGTTTCTAAAAAAAACCCCAACCAACCAACCAAAAAAAATCAAAAAAACCCCAACAAACAAACCCAGAATCTATTTGAGGGTTTTTTCCGGAGAAATAATCCCATGCTTATTGTGCATATTAGGGTGGAAATTCACCTAATTCTGCTGCTTAGCACCCAACAAGGACAGACGATGTAGAGAAGATGAATGTTTCCTGCCCTGGTAGATTTGTTCCTAAAAAGTCGTGGCACAGAAGTTACTTCGCACTGAAGAAAGATGTTTCAGGATGACTCCCAAAACGTGCTCAGCACTAGAGGGCAGCGTAAGAAACAGGAAAATCTGGGTTTTAAGAGAAATCTGAGGGTTTTGAAACTTGTTAAGAACCTGTTAAAGGGCTCTCAGAACTACAAGTACCAAACCTATAAACTGCTAATTAACCAGCAAATTCCATTATAGTGGTTATTTCCTATGGGTAAGAAAATGCATAGGAGAAACATGAAATTCTTATTATGCCAGCACGGCAACGCTGAACTATATTATGGGGGTGCACACAAACAACACTTTATAGGAACAACATCTTGGTAAGGGCTCTATGTTTCTTCTGTATACTCCCCATCCGGCCTATTCTGATCTGCAAACACCATAAATCCTGACCATTGTTGTTTCTACTAGGTTTGTTCTCACTACCAGCCTATTAAATTCCCCTCTAGCCATAACTGTGCCATGGATATGAATCAGGCTAGACAGGTCCATGCATCATCCTGGTAAAGTTAACATGAAGTTACTACAAGCCTGGACAACCTAAAACCAGGGTAAAAACTTCTAACTTACTGGAATGAGATTATCTAAGGAAATATATATTTCCAAGTACAACCCATTTCCTCTCAGATGAAGACATAGAACTCTCTGACAGGTACCAGTGCTGCACTTTTAAGGCTTTCTGTATCCATTGACACCAGTATTTTGACAGGCACCCATTTTGTCTTCTCAAATGGGTAAAAGGCTGATTTTCAAAAAGGATATTGAAGACTAAGGAGTATCAACTTCCAAATCTTCAGACTTTCTAAAGCACAATTTTAAGCTTGTCCAAAGCAATACCCCTCTGCATTCCTCCTAACTGGAAACCAGATCCATTTAAAGCAACACATAATTGCTTAACTACAGACCTCCAAGATAAAGGGTAGTCAGAATAATTATTTATTGACTATAACTTTAAGGATTACCATCGTTTCATTACAAGGAATATGCTTTTAACGGCAAAGTTATTTTTCTCATTTTAAATAATTCTGTACTTAAGGCACTAACTTAACCTGTAGGCAAACACACCACAATTTTTTGAATAACAGTCTAATAATACAGTAATAATCTGCCTAAGACTGCCTGAAAATTAATTTGGTGACTTTATTTCATTTGTGATACACAGATCTCAGCATTACAAACTGCAGTGTAAGTGCCCTGAACCAGCAGTGGTACCTTGTGATGGAAAGAGAGGAATGAGATGGGCACAATCACTTCCCTAGTTTTCAGACAAGCAGTATGACAGCCTTGTTCCAGATCATGGCTCTGGTTAGGAGGAATAAACCCTCCAGTAATGCTGATTAGATCAGATTTTCAAGGAAAATGCTAAAGCAATTTAAGCTCATAATCTCTCATGTGTGCAATCTTGTGAGAATTATGGCACTGGCCTTACATGTTTCCTGTCTGGGATGAAAAAGACATCATGTTATCACACGTAACAGCCATTCTTTTAATTATTTGTGATAATATTTTCGAAATTCCCAGGAAATTTCATTATAAGTGAGCACTGTACAAATGAAAACAAGAATGTACAAATTAAACCCCAGTTTTGCAGAACAACCAAAGTGTTCAGTAACTTCACACAGAAGCTCCACTGACTTGAACAAATGATTTCCATGTGAATAACCTCATGCTTGACCAACAGTTTGTCGCTAGGTAAGTTGGTTACACTGAGTATTTTTTCCAGGTAAGAGTGGGAGACAACAGAAATTCACAGATGAGAGAGCAGTTTTTCATTCAAGAAACAGAGAGGTGCCCAAAATTGAGACTGTTTCTACTTGATGCTCAGTAACAAAGCTGAATTTCTAACAGTGACTTTTTTCACTTCCTTATTACCATGAAAGAAAGTGGAAACACTTATTAGATCTACATATAAACACTTAGATCTACGTATAAAGAGCACTCTGCAAAGGCAACAGAATAAACCAAGTTCCACATTAGGGCTTGGGGTCAAAGACTTCTCAAAGACACAGCACAGCACGTTCCACTGCAAGAAAGAAGATAAAAAGATTCAGAATATTCCACTGATTGTAACTGCACGTGTTCCTAAATTTAGGCATCTGCTAATGGGCTTACTAAAAAAGGAAACTCATCTGCATTTAATGAATAGCAGACCACATTTTTCTTTGGGATTAGTGGAGTTTGCATCTGTGCAGCTGAGAGGATTTAAAAGCTCAGTGTGTTTTATATCATAAACCCAAAACTATGTCACCTGGAGCAAACATGAAAAGCAGTTAACTATTTTGAAAACTATTTTGCCAGGAGCTGTCAGGCTGTGACATGGCTAATTAGTCATATACATACAGCTTTTCATTCTACAGAACTGAGTAGTCACACCAAGAGCAAAGTTCACACCAGGAAACAAAACTAACTCTCTTCTACAGTCACTCAACTCAAAGCACCAAAAACAGGCTTCCTCTTTCAGTAATTACATAAAATGAGATTTTTCTCTGCTTACCAGGCCATATTGAGCTCCCTCAGATTAGTTCTACTTCAACAACTTCCATTCAGTTCTTTCAGTCCTCTGAGGAATTTTGTTTCGGCCACTTCTTCACAAACACAGAAACTGTGGAGAGCAGCAGCTCCCTCACTCAAGACAGCGTTTTCACCTTCCACAAGTGCTTTCAACTCTAAATGTTCCAAGCTGCTTCACCCCTTCCACCACCGTGTTCTCACCAGCACCCCACTACACAAACACTCTGGTGAGTGGGCCCGTGCTTGACAGGGCTCCCACTTAAAAAGCACTTTCCAAACACTTGCAGACGTTATTGTACATCCAGTACATCAGAGCTACTTCACACTTCCAAGAGTTTTCCCAAGCTACCCCAAGAGACAAGGATGTGCTTCAGTTTTAAATGAAGCCTGAAGAAATGAGAAGAACAGGGCTGTTTTGAAGAAGAGCCAGCGTGCGCTTCTCTAACAGCATCTTCCATCCCCACTTGCCACTGCCCTTGACGTGCTTAAAGCACCAGACACAGACAAATGCAGCAGCAGGGAGCAACTACATTTTAAAGGTTTGCAAACTACACCTCAATTAAAAACGAAAAAAAAACAAAACAAAACTAAACATAAGATAGTTTCTCCTCTTCGCAGAAAAACGTGAGTGACGAATTAAAAGCACTCTCCCATCTTTGATACCAAGTAGATGATTTGTGCTAATGTTAACGTCAATAACAAACTGAGCCTATCAAGATGTCAAAAATTCTCCTTGAAACAGTGAGAAAAATTAAAGAAAATGCAATCAAATTAAGTTCTTGGGTTTAATAGGTATTTGGGTAAATGTTGCGAGATAATACTTTAACTTAATTTTGGAAATAGCAGAGTAAGTCAAAAACATGAGGAGGAAAGGAGACAACAAATCATGCAGACAAGCAGCAGTCTGCATAAACAGAAGGCAAAGAGGAAATTCTAGATTACACCCAGAAAATACCTTGGTTTGTTACTGTTTTCAGCTGCATTCTCTATCCCACAACTAGGAACTTTGAGAAATATCTGTTTTCTGAGTATTTGCTTCTTCTGTCTTAATTTAAGAACTGCAGATTAAATGGTTTCAAACTTACAATATTCTGCATTTCCTTTGCAACTTTAAAAAGCAGAGTAACTAAAAAAAAATAAATTCTTTTTTGAAATTGCATTAAGTCTTCCTCTGCTTCAGTCCTGTGAAGAATGGGAGCATCTGGTTGGCTGGTTATTTCTGCTTTGGTTTTTTGGGTCTTGTTGGTGTTTTTAAAGTCATCACAGCCCTGTCAGAATTTTAACAAAAACAAACAAAAAAACCACCCAAATGAACAAAACAAAAAATACTTAAACTTCTAAAACAGAGCTAGACTAGAGAATGAATCAAACTTATAGTTAGAAATTCATTTTTAAACAGAAGTAAAAAGCAAGAGGAAAAACATGAGGGAGCCAAGAAAAACTGGAATTACTGCCAAAATAGGAAACTAAATGAAAATAAAGGAAAATTCAATTTATTATGCAAGATACAAAGGGCAATTTAGTTAGTAATTTCTCATTATAGGACTACAGATTTCCCTGCAGATCTATATTACTTTAGTGTGAGAAGCATTATTGAAAAGGCCTGAAATTCATAAATCAACCTCTTGTAAATGCACTAAATCAACACAGAAGTAGAAACATCTTCTACAGTTTTTAATTTATTACTTTACTTGCAACATAAAACAAAGTTAAACTTTGCTAAAATTCAGCCATGTCTTTTTTGTTCCTGTCCTCACGCCACACCTGATGATGAGCTTCTGGTAAATCCACAAAGTAAAAAGGAGGAGGGGGGAAAAAGCCCCACCCCTTAGTGGCACGTATTTTGAAATTGTACACAAATTCTCTGTTTATCTACAAAAATGTCAACATCTCACTGAGTTACCATGAAATATTGTTATTTAATGAGTTAGGCACAGTACTTCTGAAGAAAGCCTGTTCTTCAAATTATGTTTATCACCAATATGATTCAAACCAGAAGCATTTTCTACCAATTCTCCTGTTCCACTGTAAAAGAGAGCAGAATCAGACCCGGTTCGTACAGTCTGTGCATTAAATAGAGGAGTGCATTTAGCAGAGATCTCATATACACATAATCCCAGACAGGTGGTTAACTAATCCTAGCTGCTCTAAATTGAAACAGAATTATCCAGGAGTGTTAGCAAACACCAGCAAAATGCCGGGGAAAAAAAAGGGTAATTAAAATAGATTTCCACCGGTTTTACAAATACCTTTAATAACAGACGATCAGAGACTTTATTATTTATTATCATCACTTTTAGTGCAGGCTACTTAGGATAGATACCAGAAGAATATACTCTGATGAAACACCTGAGAATTGTGAGATATTCAATTTTGAATTTATGTAATGCTTTTAGGAATTGTCAAGCGTGATAACAGATTTCATTAATCCCGAGGTTACGTCCAAAATGAACAGTGGTTTTTTCATTTGCTCCACCTGCCCTGCAGGTGTTCGAAATCCGCAGGGCTTGTGAATTAATTACTGATCAGTCACTGGGGTGGGATGGGCTAATTAAACTCTATTTGAAAAAGAATGAACAAATAATTTTACCAAAAGAGTGAGGATATTAACTGCACAGCAGTAGTGAAGGAAGAAGTTCCAGAAGCAGCCACCTCTGAACAGAAGACTAGAGAGGAGCTGATGTCCCCTTGGAATAACTGTTCAGCAATGAAACCAAGGATTTTCTGCATTCAGAATGGAAGGAATTTTCTCTAACAGCAAATGAAGTTTCTTAACAGTTTGTTTTCAATTAATCTTCACTCATGGAGAAAAGCTGCCCTTTAATACTTTGACACTTAAACAGAGTTGGCAGTCATGTAAAGGTAAAGGCAGTAAAGGCTCCAGGAATTTTGTAAACAAATCCTAGCTCGAGGCAATGCCAGAGAATTAAATTTCTTACTTGGAAAATGGAATCTGGGATATTTTCATCCAATAAAAAGAAGTAATTATGAGATGAATTGAAGCAAATTAGAAAGCAGGAGGTGATTTCCTTGGCAGGAGAACTAAGACTCATTGCCTTAGTCCTAATCAACAACTCCAAACCTTAGCCAGAAAGGTTTCCTAAAGAAGCCACACACAGTGTTTCCTTGTGTCACTGGGGAAGAGGATTTGGTAAACCAGCTGAGGGGGCACGGCTTCCTCCATGAGCAGAGTCACAATTTGGTTGGAATACTGTAATGAATCTACTTCTCTGTCCACCTGACTAAAATGCACACATTTTAAACACTCTCTCCACGTTTAGCCAATGGTCATTGTATGAAAGAGCTCAGCAGGTGCACAAAAGTTAGAGATTTAACTCCATGGTTACTTCTGCATGTTGAGAGCATTTACTAAAAAAAACCACAGTCTGCATTTTAAAAGCCTAATTCTCTCTCAGATAGCAAGTTTTTGGTGTGCTACCCACTGCCAGTAAGCTTGCCAATGCTTATCCAAACACTCCTAAAAGAAACAGAGACTGATACGAAGAAAATTCCTACACTATTTTGATTCCATCCTAGTTTTGGAATAGTGGCCTGCTAGAAGGTTCAGCAGAGCAGTGTTTCTGTTATTAGTGTCTCTCTGCAGCTGCATCTCTGCCAATGCAGGAGTTTTAAAAAAAAACATGCAAGGAACTACTGATGAGATCTTGCTCATCTCGTACAATTTACATGAGAGTAGGTTAATCAGAATCAGAGAACTGAGCAAAATCTTATATGGTTTCTTCTCCAATAAATGTTGTTACAGAAGGTTCTGCCCCTTGCGACGTTTGCACTGTTCACACTTCTTTGTTCATGTACTTTCCTGCCAAAGCCCTAGCAAGCTGTGGAGGAAGAGATGTCTGTTTTTCCACCACCACTTTTTTAGCTTCATTTACCACCAGGTTCTCCAGTTCTCTAAGAAATGGAACCACAGATCCCCGAGATTTCTACTTGTTTAGGTCCTCAGCTTCACCTATAGTCAATGGAAGATTTGTCATTAGTACTTTCCCATATACTCTCTAATTTCACACAATCTTCATAAACAGAACTTTGTATGTATGTTCATAATGCGTTCTTAGTAATTTTTTTTGTTTGTTCCTCCTGACTTCTCTGATTCCTGACTTTGGTCTGCTTTCATAACAACCTGTGGGGCACACGGAATGTGCTAAGGTGTGTAACACTGGCTAAGTTATTTAGATACCAAAACATCTCCAACTTAAAGTGTCTAGCCTTCAGTGCAAAGAGCTATTCCCAAGATAGCTTGTTTCCTCAGATGAGGAGAAAAAGGAGAAAATGCTGAAACATAGGAGCCAAACTATCCACAACCACAAGCAGATCCTTCGGCCTCCTGAGGACGATGATGGCTGCATTGGGAACTTAGACTACGGGTACTTTTCTCCTGTTGCTGCTCAAAGCATCCTTCAACAGTGGTAAAGGAAAAAGAGGATTTAGTTTTCTTCCTAAAATAATTGCTTGATTATCTCTACACAACTGAGCACTCGCAGAAAAGCCAGAATGTTTTCCCCCTGGATCTCATTTTGCCACTGTGAAACAGGAATAGCAGCGCATCCCCTGCCTTGCAGCAGTATTAAAACAAAGCCACACTTCAGAGCTGCTCAGTACCAGCCATCACTGAAATGCTCACAAAACCAATAAAAATCCTCCTTCTTCTCATTAGCAAAGATGTTAAGATCGGCCGATTTTCACAAATTCCTCTGCATCAGCAGAGTCTGCACCACCAACAGTCTTCAATTGCTCGCTGTCCCTGTCCCATAAGAAGTTAATCCTGACAATGTTGGCTTCACTGTTTCCAAGCCACCAGCCTCCAATATTCTCTGTATTACAAGGAGCAGATGTTTACTACAATTCCATTTCCTTAACTAGTATCAGAGGATTTGTTTTGTGCATAAGGAGATTTACTAGATTTTTCCAACCTCTTTAGATTATGGCTTGTGAGGAATATTAGCTATTTCAGTAGCACTATTTTTCCCTACAAACAGTCACATGGACTCATATATTTCATTGTCTTACAGCCCGGTAAAAATTTGGTTCTGTGAACAACAATTGCTACCAAGAGGGTTTCCATTCCCAACTGACCTAATCACACAGCAAGTTAGAATTTACTGCACTCAAACAATTTTGTTCAGGCAAAATCCCTCCTTTAAATTATACCTTTTAGCCCAAACAACACATGCACTTCTTTGCTTAATTACACAGCCTGCTTTACCCCTCTCTTCTCCCATTCCCCTTTTTGTTTTCTCTTGCTCAGAGGTATGCAAACCATCTGTGCAGTTAATATGGTCTAATAACTATCTGCAAATCCGTTCCTTGAAAGTGACACTACCCAAGCTGGGAGGCCAAATAGTACCAGCTAGTAAGTGTTGGGATTTATTCTTATAATGCTAGAGAATTAAAAACTTTTCTGAAGTGTTACTGAAAAGATACCTAAATTTTATTTTCATAAAATTTGCACAGTGTAGAAATATATGCTTATTTTATCACTTTTTTGGGTAAGATTTAAGTGTTTGGGATAATTAAAGAAACTCCAGGGAATTTACATGCTCCATCTCTGAAGAGGAAGATTCCAGAGTCAAAAGATACACCCTCGGCCAACAAAAAGCCAAACCATGTTTATAAAGCCTCTGAAAGTGTCTGTCTTCAAATTTTTACACTCTTTTCTCTTAGATTATATTTTGGAGATCTGGTTTAGAGACTTGCTTGAAATTCTTCATGTTATCTTTTTAAATTAAATTAGTAAATGTACAAGGGTATACTTAAGTGAGATGCTACTTATACAGTCATACCACCAGCCAGAACGTACCCTTCAGTAAACAGCACTACAGGAGAAAATACTGACATAATCTTACTTTGAATACCACAGGTGTAAAGAAGACTTGCAGCTTTTCGACAAGTGTTGCAACTGGAGCAAAGACATAACCAAAGTTAAAACCTGTCTCATAAAAAGCGCCCTTTCTCCCATGTTAGTGGGGGAAAAAACCCTAATTTAAATACACTCAACAGACAGGAGCTTCTTATTAAAGGTATTTTCCTCTGGTAGCACTTACACATGGATGCTCACAGCTTCCAACCCTTAAGAAAAGCCATGTTCTATAAATCATGACGGTAACTTCAACAAAACTTGTATTTCCTATTAATAACATTAATCTCAGCATAACCCTAAGTATTAGGATATCTCTTAATATATTTCTTACAATATATTTTTGCCAGTGTAGGGAATGGTAGAAGGAGAGGACAGGTAAGAGCAAGAAGAGGAAGCACTTTCATTACATTCCCTCCAACGCAGCAACCAGCAAAGCAGAGCTTTGTGTGGAAAGCACACAAATTATGCAGGGAAAAAAGTCAATGTAAATCTGTTTTCTCTTGGAGTAAAAGGACACTTTACATACCACAGTTTTGTTCTTTCTCATGTTTTCTGCAATGACTACTCAGATCTTCCTACTGGGGACCAACTCAGCCCTTGCTAATGTTTAATTTAAGTACTAATTTCTAAACCACACTTCCGAAACAAACAGTCCTTAATGGAGAAGATAAAACATAAAGGAATATTGGAACAGTAGTTCCAACATTATTTTAACATTTAAGGAAAAGGAATAATTCTTTCATGAGTATCAGTTAAATGAACAGCTTTATATAAAGTATATTCAAACTACAAGACTTACAATATTATAATATATCTTCCCAAAAGGTAACAAGACATACTGACAGAAGAAAATAGTGCTGTAGAGTAACGAGGTGTAACCCAAAACTTTTGTTTCACTTGTGACTGGCTGATGGATGATTGTGTCTTCCCAGTGTTTAACTGGATTTCTAAGGTCTAGCTTTTAACGTGATCATCTGTTTGTCTTCAAGCCATACTTGACAAATAAAATTAATTAGTTCGGATTTATGCAAGCTTCTTCACAGAATTTCCATTTATAAACAAAGAATTCAATTTTTTTATTTAATATTTCCCATTAGAAAAGAACAAGAGAATGAGGAACGAGATTTTGTCATATTTGTCACATAATTCCATTTGATGTCATTCCTCTTTCAGTGATTTCTATCTGCATAATTTAATAGTTCATTATCATATTACAGCCACTGAATCTCAAACAGCTGGTAATGATCATATTTCAGAATCTGTTAGCATCCACTTGCTACGATCTTGTTCTTCCCATCTTCCATCTGAAACACTTCCAGCTGATCAGTGTGGGGGGGGAGGAAGTGTTATTAAAATTAAAACAGCAGGGTAGAAAACTTGCACTGTAAGAAGCAACACCCCAAATTTTCAGCTGGATGTTTCCAACCAACATAAATAGGTTTCTGTGCAGTTTTTAGTAATACTTTCCACGTGCATTATTTAAAACCAACCATACAGGTTAAGTTGTTGGGGCTTCTTTCTTCTCATCTTTTCAAATATTTAAAAGAATGCCTTTTCCTGTAAGGGAAATAGCTCTGTCTTCGATCTAAAATCATTAGTATTTCTTTTATCGCAGATGCTGCCCAGATCATATTTCAACTATAAAATAAAAACAGTCTTTAGATAAAGTCAAGAGTATAAGCACAGTTAATTGAGCATGAAAACACATATAGATTCCTCAGCCAGGAAACCAAGCTGGATTTTCTGCCCCCCATCTCATTTTTCCCCCCATCTTCCTCAGAGTAGCTTCCAAACAAGTCAGTATAATAAGCTGAAATATTTATCCTCTGAGACTCTGTGAAAAACTAGTTCTGGAGGACTGAAGACCCCACAAGGACATCCGCAATTTCATTGTAATTGCTGTTGATTCTCCATGATAAATTCAGGCAAAATCAGGACTCTTTCCAAGGTCAGGGAGGTCACTCTGCATTATTATTAAGATTAATGCCTATTTACACAAATTCATATCTAAGAATTTATTCCCTCGGATCACGAAAGCGAATGGCTCTGTAGCTCATTTAAAAAAAAACAGATCTGTCTGCAATTTCTCTGCTATCACAAAGAACAACCTGACCTGCAGTCTTCATCTTAACAACAAAAATAAAATCATGAGGGCCACGTGGATCTCCAGTTTCCATTCACATAAATAGTCTTTGATACCCAAACTTCCACCGTTTATTTTATATTCAGTGTTTAACGCAAAATTGACTTGGATACGTTTTCCTACTGCAGTCCTAGAATAATTTTTTTTGTTAAAAGCTGTTTCACAGAACCACAGAATATTTCATCTCAAGTTGGAAGAGGCTCATAAGGATCATCAAATCCAACTCCCTGCTCCTGGCAGGACTACCCAAAACTAAACCATATGACCAAGAGCATTGTCCAGATGCTCCCTGAGCTCTGGCAGGACTGGTGCCGTGACCACTTCCCCGAGAAGCCTGTCCCAGTGCCCACCCATAACTACATTTAGCTTATAGAAAGTGACTCTGCAAAAATGCAACTTGCAATTCTACATTTATCTGAGTATGTAATATGTAGAAAAATGTGGCTATCAGGTTGTTCTTTCCTACATCCTACAGACTGCCATGACCTACTGAATGTTAGTTTCTCGGTGATTTATGTTTTCATCAATGTTGAACAACAGCTAGTTCTGAATGTGTAAAAAAAGGAACATCTGGCAGGAAGGTATCAGAGAGCTTGTTCTAAGCAAAAGAAACTGATGTAACAAAGACACTGCAGGAAAAAGATTTGGACAAGAGCCACAAGAAAACACTGGGGCTTATTACTAAAAAAAAAAAAAAATCTCCATTTTTAAGGGACATGTACTGGAAGTCTATTAAACACATATTAATGTATACTTTACTGATTAGGTATATCATAATCTACCATGGTATTCTAATACTTAAGAAAATTTTCCTACCTACATTTTAAAACTGTTACTTGGAATAGTAAAGGGTAGACACAGGCGGAGCATTCCCTCAATTTTTACAACGAAAACATTTTTCTAATCAGTTAAAATTCACTGAAGCAAATAGATTCATGCAAGCTTTTAGCTTATGTGCAGATGAGATTAATTACTTGGATGAAAATTCAAAAACTTTTAGAAAGATCATTACTCTTTCTGTGAAATTAAATACCAAACTGTTCTCTTAATAAATGGAAGTCTTCATGAAAAGCCAATGAGAAACTATTGAATGAGAATTTAGATGAGCTTTGAGAATTCTGTCTTTAAGTTAGGGAAGCCGTTTGCATTCCTAACAGCCACCAGCACTATCAAGCTCATTACTTAACGAGGGCAATCCAGCCTGTAAAACCAACTGGCAACTCGGAAGAAACAGCTTTTAAGTCAAGAATGCTCTCTGGTGACACACTACTGATAATGGTTTTTATGTCAATGGCTATGAGAGATGCAAAACATGCAAAAGCCAGAGATTTTATCTCTGGCAAGGTCGGACTATCAGACGTGCACAGCACTCCCCAGAATGCACAGGGAAACATTACTTGATTTTAGTAGTTACCGCGTGCAATTATCTATTCTCTACCTTGCAAAAATTAAAGTGATCTATAAAAAAAAGTATTAAAAGCATTTTCCATGGGTTTGACTATTCTATTTATGCTGCTTTTTAAGAGCCCATAAAGCAACTTGTGAAACTATGGTCCCCCATACTGAGAAACTTGGTGATGATGCTGACACATCAGCTTACTAATTAGCACATACTCTCCAATTGCAGTTATGCCTTGCTTCTTTTCAAAAGTCTTTGTCAACAGAAATCTCTCTATAGCTCTCTGAAGTTCTTGATGTGCAGTTAAAACCTTTATCATATTTGTTACCTATCCGGAAGACAACTGATGACAACAGTCTTTCCAAAGAGGCTTACTGTTCATTTATATTACTCAAGCCCAACTCTGACTTGGAAATTTTACTTGATGACTATTAAAAAAAAGTTTCATACTGTTTCAAAGGTTTCACATGGTAATACATAAGCTGAGCTTCACTAAACAAAGTATGTTGTTACTTTCCTCTAGTTTCAAACAAATGTTTCCTTTTCAAAAGCAGAAAAGCAGCTTTTATTGTCCTTCAGACATTTCAGCAAGAAGTTCCCTCTTTTTCTCCCCAGCTCTGAATATGTTAGTAGGAAACCTACTCTCCTACACGTGCTACAGAAACCTCATCCCACTGACCCCCCAGCTACTCTTCAGTTTGCAGATATGCTTTACAGTCACAATATTTGTTTTTAAACTTCCTTATCCTCCCACCTGAACTTCCGTCCTCCACCTGGAGCTCATCTCTTTACAAAAACTGCTCTGCAATAGCTCTCTCTGGGGTACATATCGCTATTTAGACTGGCTTGCTCATGTTCTTTTCCTTGATTCTCTTGTCAGGTTTCCAGTGTCCTTTGGAATGATGCCTGTTCTCCCCTGAAGAGATCAGGACCTTATTTTGGTACCTGTACTTGCTTTGTACACCACTCAAAAACACAGAGGATATAATTTATCTGGAAAGAGTCAGAGGAGATTTCACAAAAACAATACAGCAAGATAAATCCTTTGTTGCCAGTACAAAGGGACTCTCAGACTAATCCAGCTTAAAGAGATCATTTTAGGTCAAAGAGAAGCCAAGAGTCAGTGTGTAAATTAAAGGAGAGAGACACATTGGCTTCTCTTTCCCTTCAGGCTCTGTCTCCTGCAACTGCTGTATCCCCCAGAGGAACCACCAGAGCAAACAGCTCTGGTTTTTCTTTTCAGCTCTTGCGCAGATTCCTGCCATCTCCAGTTCCTCCTTCCAGGAACAAAAATGCCTAAATTTCCCCTGTATCATGAGGACAAGGACAGGTGCAGTGTGATGCCAGGATACCTGTTCTGTCCAGCTTACCAGAACATCTTGTCTTCACACACGGACAGAGTTTTCAGGGTAACATTCTGAAAACACTGCAGCTTGTTAAAATTCTCTGCCAAATCCCACAGGACACGCTGAACAAGACCCAGTATTGAATAAAAGGCAGCGTTAAGGGCACTGGAACGCATTTTATGGGATCAGCTATCGATTGTGCTTACTTGCAAAAAGTTTTTTCATTTACCACTTTTACTGATTCAGAAGATGGGAAATGATCCATATTTTACTATCTGCTTCCATTTTTGCATAGCCACCACTCTGGCTAGCAAACAAAAGCTTTCAAGAAGGTACTGTCCAACTAAAAAAGACTGACAAACTGAGAAGAAGTGACAGCAGAACGAAGTGATCTTCCACAAGATACACCTGGCTCATGAAGCTGATCACATCAATTTGGCAGATGGGTGGAAGAAGCAGCCAATGCAGACAGATAACCTATTACTTCTTCCAAAGCATCTTGAAGGTCAACCAAATACCCACGATGATTTTGAGGTGTTTTGATAGCTGGATAATCCTACAGGGAGCAACAGCAGTGAGCAGAGCAGCAGGAGGTCCCGACACAAGCGTTTAACAAGCCTCATTTCCAGAGGAGAACACTAATTGACATGAGTGCAACTCGTGTTAGTCAAATTCGCTGGGCTGCATTCAGTTTGCAATCCTTTCAACCACAATCCATCCGTAATAATAACACAACTTTAGTGCTTTACCAAAAGGTTTCCACTTCCACGCACAGAGCTGAAATCACTCATTAGCTGCAGCATTATTAAATCCTCGCTGTTCAGTGGCTTGGTCAGGAATGCATTTTGGCAAACGCTCCAAGGAACAACAGATTCCAACGCTCTCTTATAGTCTCAAGTATCAGGACAGATGTTCTTAGTTTCTCTTCATCAAACATACATGCTAGCTACCCAAGTACAGCTCAGCTGTACTCGTGCTCCTAATGACACCCACTGGGAGCTGGAAACGCACAGCCTCATCCAGTATTCCCTACAGCAAAACAGAGACATCGATTTTCCAGCTCAGGCAATAGCAGCAGGTTGCCTCAGCTTTTTGCCCAGTTTCATCTTCAGCAAGACATTTGCATCTTTACAGCTATCAACCTCATCACTCCGTGCTATTAAATACTGCTTTGTTTTCCATTTTTAATAGAAAGCTCTGTATTTCTCTAATACTTAGCTCGTGGTTCTTCACTGGTAAAAGTATCATCTGTCAAGTGCTCAGGTAAAGAAAAAAAGCTCTTTATTCTGTTCAAGATCTATTGTCTAAAAGTAGAGGTACATTTGGCATGTGAGTCCCACACTCTAAATGATCAAAACACAGAAGTGTCATCAGCCTCAAGCAGTAGACAAAGTCTTACAAAAATGAAGTTGGCAATTGCTGCTGAACTGGCTCATAATTAGCACATGGGCATTGCCATTAAGGCAATAAATTTAAACCTTTTAAATAAATAATGTCTTTAATATGGTCTAGGGGAAGGATTTTTTTAAATTATTTTTTCTTGTTCCTGTTATTTATGTTGAAAAACTAGCCTGGGACCAGAAGTAGAGAAGAAATGCTGAAAGATTAAATGAGATACAGCAACTGAAATGAAAGAGCCTCAAGCAGAATGCAGCAGTACCCACCTAACAGCTCTCTTCTCTACCTGTTGGACCCTGAAAGGCTGTCACAGCAAAATTTAACACCTTTAAGAAAAATCCAAGAGTACCCACCATACTCCATAATCAGATTTTTAGCTGAGACAATGTGTACCTACACATTTTTTGTAAATGCTGGATTTGTTTAAAGCATTGTCAGCTGCAGTTTTCAGAAGATCAAATGGAATAATAATTAAAAAAAAACCTCAAGAAAGATTACTGTTGTCGCAGAGAGTTTACAAAATGAAAACGGTGAGTAGAGGAGGTTATAAATTTTACAGTGCTTTTGGATTTTACACACTGAAGAATAACCTCAATCAGATTCCTTGCCTGCAAGGAACAGAAACTCTGGCTCTGCTTCTTGACAGCCACAGATGGTAATGGGCAGCCTCAGCTCAGCAAGCCTTTCTACAAATGGATTCCTGCAATATTGACCATGACCCAGCCATGGCATCTATGAGCTGCATCCTGTCCCAAATTCCCTGACCTCAGCTAACAAACGCTGAGCTTGGTCCTAGACCACTGAAAATCCATACTTCAGTCAGCCTCAGAGACTGCACAGTGCTGTTTGACAGACCCAAGTGGGATTGCAGTCCTGCTCACAGCACTACTGTGCACTCCCCACCCTCACTTCTCAAAATACCTTCCTGGCTATCGCATACACTTCTTTTTCAACTTCTCAGTATCCAAAGCAGAACGTTCAAATAACCGCCCATTCCCAGGAAAACACATAGAATTTTCTGTTGTGCTCTTTTTAGACTATATCATAGAAATACTGGTTTGAGCTCACTTCAAAAAAGACAGTTTTGCTTAATAAAGAGCAGACAATATAAACAGCCTTGTATTCTGCTCCAGCTGTGCTTCACCCAGGCCTCTCTGGTCAAGAAAAGAAACACCTGTGAAGCCTGACAGATTTAAAAGGTGCCCCTTCCCAAAGCAGTTCCTTATCAAAACACATCAACACTCCATAGTAACCAATGTAGGACTAAGCTTGCAGAAATGCCTCTGAAAGTTGAGCAGCTCAGAAGCTGCTTCCATTCTCTCCCTACCTGTTTTTGGTTTTTGTCTTTTTGGGTTTTAATAACAATTCACAACTCCAGACAGGTTGACAACTTATTAAAAAGGGTTTTTCTTCTGAAAGGTTTTCATCACCTACTGTGTACTGTCTTTATTACATTGGTACTGACATTTAACGCTCAATAAATCTGCAGCCCTTCAGTGGAGCTCTGCCTTAAACTCAGACTTCTGCTTTTCCTTTGATACTTGAGGTTTTCCAGGGACCAGGAGTTAGTTCCAGATCTGGCACTTAATTATCACGCAACCCACTTGCTTACACTCCTTCCCACTGGCAAGATGAATCAAGGAAAAAAAGGCAGGGGAAAAAAGAAATTCCTAAGGGTCTTTCGCAAAATTTCCCACTTATTTTCCTCTCAACACACGAAATCCAACTGTGTCATTCCATTGAGCTGCAGTTTGTAACTTCCCCAACAACAGCCACTGCAAAGTGAGTGAAGACTGACAGCTCTCCCACCCAAATCTCTGGGCACAAGCTCATCATGAGACTTGATGGGGAAGGGTCAGGGGGCTGCTGCTGATTGATGCTGTCTCTCAAAACGATGTAATAACTCCTCAGGTATGAATTCTCGCACAGAAGCAACCCCGTGAGGTGGGGAAGGCAAAGCACCAATGCATAGTGGCTAGGAGGGCTCTGAGAGAAAGGACTTCTACACTCCAACTCAGAAACTTTTCACCCCAGGGGAAACGTTCAGATGATTTTCAAGTGGCAGCAGAACTCCCTCAAGTAGAGCACTTTGCAGGGGTTTGCAGCAGGGCTCAAGTGCAAAGCACTTTGTATTCACTGAGGTGTCACAAAAAAGAGAATTTGGTTGACTCACCCGAACTGGAAGCACACAAATGATTCCAGAAGACTTTTCTATGTAATTAAGTTATTGGTAACTGCCGACAGAATTAAGCCACAGCGGCGATTCCCTTCAATCGTTTTTATTTTCTTCTAGAGGTCAAAATTTAATTTCATCTACAGCGGATTTCCAGAGAAGCCAAAGAGCACAGGTGCCTGAAACAGAGGCTCTGGCCCCTTCAGAGGGCTGTCACACCACCCCATCCCAACAGGTAACTCTTTGTTAATGCAGGTATACGAAAGTTACAAACTGGAAAACTACACTTGTAGGTTCTCAGCTGCCAGCAACTGGCACTCCTCCAGCACCAGGAACAGCCTAATTCCCCAACAAGTCCACAGATAATGTGACCCCTTCACACGGCAGATGACAGTGAATGAAGAGTGAAATGTGACAGCCGACATATTCCTTGGGGTTAGCTTCCACTCCAAGCTGGAAATGCAGCATATGGAATGCTTCACATACATGCAATGTATGATATCTAGGAAAAGCCATTCTCGTTGTTTTATTGACAGCTTTCTGTTTCTTAGTAGTTTTCTTGTAGCTACAAGCACTTAAATTGACAACTCCAGCTTTCCTTAAGAAAATAAAATTTCTAGCACTCTGCAGAATAAATCTGCAAGTCGTAAAATGAGGTAAAAAAATTGAAATGCATCTTGGAAACTCAGTAGTTTTAAATTATACCTTTTTTTGGTCAATTTTGTGATTCAGGTATTTGAGTTTAAAATGCTTAGATTTTATAACGCTATAATTACTAATCACAGTATTTAATTTTGGCATTCAACATGCTTACACTTCAACACCAAATTTGATGCTAGGTTGTAAAGAAATGAAATTAACACAGCATTAGTGGGCCATTACTGGGATGTGAAGCAGTCTCTTCTTCCTCTGAGAGACTCTGTGATTCATTTTCAGAAACAAGAGTGTGAACACGACAGAAGTTTTGCATAGTGGCTTGTTGTCATTTTGGCTGTTTATTCATTTGTCCACACCAGATTTCCTTCACAGAAAGGTTCCCAGCTTCAGTATGTCTCCATGATTGCATCATTCTTCCCTGCTCTTCCCCAGCAATGCTCTGCTGTCTCTGCTCTCACCCAGTTCCTCTCCTTAGTCACATCTCTTACCTCGGGATAAGCACTGAGGGCATCCTGTGCCAAGATCCAGCCTATTGCAATCTTTCTCTTCTCTCTGCCAGTTCCCATCTCATTTGAGTCAACACCTGGGTGTTCATGAAACATTTGACAAGAACACACTGATTTTCTGCCTGGTTCTTTGTCATCTGTGGTGCAATAGGACAAGCAGTTCCAGACAGATAGGATAGACTGTCTTTAAGGAGATAACTTCTATTAGTGACTCATACACTATCTTGGCAAGTAAACCAAAGATATCACACTGGATTTTAGCTTTGTGCCAGATTCTCCACGGCTTTCTGGCTTAAATGGTGATTTTAAATAGTGATAGATGTGATCTACAGCCACCACTGGCCAGGACTGACAACAGGAAATGGTCTCAAGTTGTGCCCCAAGAGATTTAGGCTGGACATTAGGAAAAACTCCTTCATTAATAGAGTGGCTGAGCATTGGAACAGGCTCCCCATGGAAGTGGTGGGGTCACCATCCCTGGAAGTGTTCAAAAAATGAGTGGATGTGGCACTTCACAATGCAGTTAGTGGGCAAGGTGCTACTCAGTCAAAGGCTGGACCTGCTGCTCTTGGATGTCTTTTTCAACCTAAATGACTACGATTCCCAAATTCAAATGGCTCCAAGAAAACAGCAGGATGTTTCAGAGCATTCCAATCCGAGCAATGCGAGCACCTGGCCCAAGACGTAGAAAGCAGCATTAAAAGCTACCTAAGCCTTTAATAATGTCTTTTTGATAGCAGCAGTACAAATATTCCACTAGGGACACTGAGTCTGTAAACAAGACAATATTTCACCTTGCACTTTTTGTGATTCATATCCATGTGCTCACTCAACAGCTTCGGATTTTTCTCTGGGGTTCTACACAACATGCTTTTTCTTTTTTTTCTGGATTAGATTTTTAAAAAAGGGGAAAAAAGGTGGCCATTGCATAATTCATTCAGAATCACCTACTATTACACAATTCCAAACACTTAGCTCAAGATATGATAAAACACCTGCACTTTGTTGATTTTCCAAGACAGAACTGACCCTAAAACACAAAAGAAGATACTAAAACACTATGATGGCATACAATTAATGAAGTATTCATTTTAATTACCTCTCATTTTACCTTATAAAAGAAATAATCAGCAGATATATCTTTCAGCAAGACAAAAATAATGTTTAATTTAAAAATCTTTCACGGATTATTTTTCTTTCCCAGTATATAAACCAGGCACTGTGCTAGATTTATACTTCGAAGCATGCTAATCATAGAGATGAAGTGTACAAACAGATGCTTTTTGACACGTACTCCTCATGGATAATAGCACTACCTATTTTACTGATTCATCTTGCTATCATGTGAGGAGATCTCTTAATGCTAGACTCCAACATTTTATCAAAAAAGTAAGATACTGGTATCTTTATCTGGAAGCAAAAGATACTTTTGACTCAAGTAATCAAAAAGTTTCCCTATAAAAGTCTAGAGTTTCAACGACATACCTGGCAGTTCAGATTTCATTTTAACTCAGTTATGATGCTCTCTACAGGATCATGGTCAAGTGCTGAATTTCATATTGCACACACAGTTCTGTGAGGCAGACTTCATAGGGAGATAGAGAATTCCTCTATTTTTTAATTTTATGAATTGTTACTGACTATGCAGCTTGGACTGATTTTTCTGATGTGACTGTCCTCCCCAAGGACTACATAAATGAATCAAACCTTCAGGCTACATTTATGTTGCTGCCGTTTTCCTTTTCTGAATGCCAAGTCTCTGATTAATTTGATTGTATCCAAAATGTGAACATGAAATACAAAGACTGTTTAANCAAAAAAAAAGGTAAAAAAAAGAAGTCATCATTAATATTCCTAAAGTGAAAGCCACATCTATGGAGTTTCTTTTTTCATTAAACACTTACAGGAGTCTAACAAATATATAAGCTGCTATTCCACCCATAACTATAGCCTATCCAGAAATTTTAAACTATTGTAAGACAATAATGAGTCATCAGAAAGAACTAAATCTCTTGCTGAAATATATTCAGTCATGTCACTCTATCAAGGATGAAGCCTGAGCTCCAGAAGTTAAATTGTCATGAGTGCCAAAAAGATATTTAAACCCTCGACTGGAAGAATTGAAAAAGATCAGAGATTCAAAGTCATATCCCACATGAGCCCCGTGACTACTGATTGGTTACTGCTGGAAGAATCAACCTATTCTCAAGTCCCTTTTTAGTGATAAATGGCAAAAACTCTTTGGAAGTCATTAAATTAAAAACTTTACAATCCCTGAAAGCTTCTGATAATGATAAAATTGATTTCTGCATAGCTCTGCTCATACAGTTACTATTAAGAGGGAGGTGTGTTAGCAGATGCCTCTATATACATTTTAAAATAATGTTTAACTCAGTGAAATAAATCTCTTTTTAACCAGCAGTGCTTTAAAAGCCAAATTACAGCTAGAGTATGTAATGAAGAGATAAAACTCTCTGCATAAGAATCAAAATTAATATGAAGAAATTAAGTTATAATTGCTTGAGGAGAGGGAACTATCTAACTTTATGAGACAGTTACAAAAGGCAAACCGCAGTAGTTTCACAGAACTCTTGTTCAGAGCCTGCTTTTCTTCTAATCTCAAATTTTCTGAGGACCCAAAGCAGAATTTCTGTAAATTTTAGGGCAACACATAAAATCTGATCCCTCCAGGTCAGATTTGATAGAATGACTTTATTTCGAAATTATTATCTACTTTTTAAAGTATTGAAAACACTGCTACAGGGTGCTCATGAGTAGCATAAATCAGCTTAGGAAGTCTGTTAAACAGCAGCACCTTTCCCACTATCCAAGAGAAGCAGCAAGTCTCTCCACTTTTACAGATGTTATTTTAAAAATCCAACTTCCTTACTTCACAGAATTTTCAAGGTAATGGTGCTCAAAGAAAATTATCCTTTTTATTAACTAAACATGTCTACTTTTCATAAATGCAACCAACTGCTCAAGAAATAAATAGAACAAGACATGCAAAATGGACATGATTCTTCAGATTTGGATGTTATTTAGTGCTCTGTTACTGAGAAAGCACATACTCTAGTTCAAATTAAATCATGAATTCTCACATAAGAGCAGTAATGGAAAAGCAATTTGCAAATTTTCAGCTCCCTACTGGGTGGCAGGCCAGCACCTGCCAATTGGTGTTAGCATCAGATTGTGAACCCAATACAGAATGTATTAATTATGTAATTTAGGACATTCTCCTCCTTGAAAGGTACACAAACATTCATCTAAGCAGACCACTACAGGTTAACTCTTTCTCTGTAATACAGATTACATATTTCCATGGATAACTGTTTAAAATTTGTACTGGATATGTACTGCTTAATCCTCTGTCTCACTAAAAGTTTGCAGAGGTCACAGAGTCCCTGATCGGAACGTCACTGCGGTGAATCATAGAGGATGGCTGGCTCCAAATCCCACTGACAGCAACAGGAAATGTCTCAGGAGGCACTGAGTTCTGAGGGCAATGCAAGGTGTGAATGCATAAGCTCTCTGCAAACAAAAACCCACCAGGTACCATCTTTGGATGCTCTGAATTCCCAGCTATCACCCTGCTGACACTTCAAAGCAGGATTTGTCATCACAGTCATGCCCTACAAAGCTCAGCTCCTCAGGCAAATCCTGAGTCACACCTCACAGTCCAGCTGGGAACCAGCACCCTGAAATTAGGATTCCATTCAGTGTCAGCTTTATCTCAGTTTGAGAAATGAACTCTGATCACAAGAGATTCCCGCTCTCAGCTCATTTTCAGTCGGTATGAACAGTACAGATCCATTCATATGGGCTACCCTGAAAGTATCTATAGAACAAAGGGGAACAGATTTTCAAAACACTGCAGCTGTGGTAAAGTAGCTATTTATAAATATACACCTGAAGAGACAGGTGCTTCCACAAGTTACTTTCTTTTCTATAGCTTTTGTTTCTCTGCAAAAACACGTATTTTTTTATTAGTGTTTTTTTCATTTCCTATTTTGAATGGTTTTTTCTTTTCTTCTTCTTCTACCAAAATGTTTAGGCCAGAGCTTTCAAAACAAAAGGGGAGATTTCTCTACTCTTTGAGAAAGAGACAATATTGGAACAAACCCCTAACAACATGAATTAAACTAGTAGATTTTCTTTGACACATTTCTAGATAAAATCCTTAAAAGCACAAGAAAAGTATCTGTGAGCTGAAACAGAAGGGAAAACACTGGAACTAAAACACAGTGAAAATATGATTACTTTATCTTCTTTTCCCACAACCTCAGCAGATAATTGATATTACTAATTTAAAAGCTTAAAATTGTACATTTTCCTCTGTTTATTACTGCAGTAATCCATTTGAAAGAGTCTGCCTAATTTTAAATAAAACGCAAAGTCTTGCCTTGTTTTTGTTTTCTGCAAGGAACTGGGGTATCTACTTAAGCAGCCTGAGGTCTCTGTAACTTTCACACAACATCTAAATCCCTCTGAGAAGGATCCTAAGGTACTCTAATGACTAGCATTTATGTGCCATGGAAATACACTTATCAGTACTTGGCGCAGTACCACAGTCTACAGTAAAACTTATTTATTTGCATTTCAAAGCTACAACTCAAAACTTGATAAGGATGAGAAAACTTCTAAGCTTTCCTTTCCTTCTTCCTCTATAATTTTGAAGAAACTAACTGGCACGGGGTTAAGATCCTTCATGATGCTGACCAAAACGTTCCATGTGAAATAAAGCATACAAGGAAAGTGTGCTATGAGAACATTGCCCCGTGGGGTCATTCTGTAATGAGACAGGTGTCTCTGCTTTACCTATTTTTTGCTATTTTACTGCCCAGTGAACTGCATCAGTACCAGGGAAGTGTATCCTGTGTCCTACAGCTCATTTCGTAGCTATTTTCACTATGGAGTGGTAACCACCTCCGCAATTCCCTGAAGTACTAATTGCCGAAAGCCAGAAGAGTATTTCAGGGAAGCAGCTTCTTAACACAATTTTTTCTTTCCTCCATATGCATTGGTTGCTGCCAGAGACAAGGCAACATACCAGAAAAACCTTCCTAAGACTAGCTCTATATTCACCATATAATACACACTTTATACCATGCACTATGCACTATACAGTGCAGTGCTCATTACACAACACATTACATTATATAACACACTGGCAATTTCTGAAGCAGGTAATTAGGCAATGTAATTTATTAATCAAAATCCATGCAGCAAACTCTGATCCTGTGAAATACGCGTGAGTAGGCATTTTTAAAAAGTACAAAGGTAAAGACAATTGGGAATAAAAACTTGATCTGCTTCTGCTGCGTAACCAACACTTTTTTGACTCCAAGGGTCAGATACGCAAAAGCTGTAGCTGAAGACCCAGAACAAGATTTTCATCAGGAGAAGGTCTGGCCAGAGAAACACAAGTATCTTTTTTTTCATGTAATAGTGGTCACACACAAACTAAATGCAGTAAATGCATCAGTTGTAGGTATTTGCAGGACTTAATTCAGAAAAGTAACACTCTAGTTTTATGCACTGGCCTGAAAGAGGTTAAATAAAAATGCATATGCTTTCATCACTTTATCTTGAATGGGCGAGCTATTAGTGTGGTTTGTTAAGCAATGAGTTACTACATTGAGTTAAAACGTAGCAGTCCCTCTGTTACTCCACACTTTAGTGAAAGGATTAGCTTTTCATAATAGTGAGATATTTATTGATGAGAGCCTTAGTAACAAAGCAAAATAAGCAGAGTACCACATGATCTCTTTCCAGTTTTACACAAGACATCCTTTTGGATCTCTTTCTCAGCGAGCCTCTGCCAAAAGGTGAAAGCATGACAGGTATTAAAGAGGGTAATTAATCCAGCACTTGGTTGTGCCTTACAGTCTTTGTAAGGTAAAATGCGAGGGCACGTCAGGAAAAGGGGTCAGCTGTAATCAGGGAGTGAGGAACTAATCTGCAGCATGAGCTGTGGTGTTTGAGATCAACACAGATTACATTAATCTGCGTGACCTGCCCGCAGTGACTCCGACCATGTGACACCGAAAACAGTGCTCGTGAGGCTCCTGCAGATTAATGCTGCCACAGGAGGCAGGGCGAGAGGCACTCAGCACAGCTCATCACCTCATAAGGAGTGGAACTGACAGCATAAATAAGACAGATTTCCAAGCCAAGTACATCTTGTTGAATTTCTATGTCACTTGGTTGTGCTTGCACTCAACGCGAGCCAGCAGCGAGTGGCTTTTATGCCTTCCTGAGCGCACCGTTCCGTGGCTCCAAAGGTAAGTTTAGTAACAACCTCTTAAGGATGCAAATGTAAAACACCTCTTGTTTTCCGGGGGAACTCTCACCTCCTACTTGAATGCAAGCCCACTGAAGGACTCTCATGAATGAATCTCGTTGTGGAAATCCCGAGGCCGCTGGTGAATGAACAGCAGCACCTTTCAGAGGTGGCGCGTCAGTGAACCCTCTCTTGCCTCCGTGAACTACGAAATACACAGAGCCAAAAAGCTGCAAGGAAGGGCAGTCACACACACAAATGTGCTGTTTGAGTTGTATAAATAGATTTCCATTAAGTGCCATTAAAAACAGTCATAAAATCCGGTTTATATTCCTGCAATATGCTTCAATTCCCAGTTTAGGCTTGGTTTATACATAAAAAGGTTTTTTGCTTTTAGGCAAACAGAGATGACTATCAGTTCCTTCATGGAACTCCACATGCCAAACTCTTTATAACCCAGGGACTTTATTACACACATCCTCCTGCCAGAATGTGAAATTACCGATCCAAGCTTTCATTTTTTCTGCACTCACCAACCTCCATCTGAAAGAAATCCAACTACACAATGCTTTTCTATATTCAGTTTTCCCTAGGATCCAAGTTCCTTGGATCCCCTGTTCCAGCTGGGGTTTATTTTTAGTCCAGATGACATTTGTTCTAAGAGTCACAATATGCCAAGAGACCTGGATCCAGTGTTTACTGTGGTTAACACTCATCTCTCAGCCCAGCTGACAGTTCAGGAATATGCTGGGTCCAGGACCATCTCTGTGGACAATGGAGGATTATATTAATTGGTGAGAACAGACACCTGATGAATCACTAGGGTTAAAAAGGCTGGAATTCATGCATATTCTGTTCAGGTTCAAACCTTCAATTTCCACACTTCCCAGCAAAACAGCACAGCAGAATCTTCCCTGCTAGCCTAGTTTCCCATTATTATATTTTTCAAAACTTATTCTTTATCTCTCACTGCAGAGACAACCAGAAAGGGGTGCTTTTTTCCTGTGAAAGATGATCATGAATTTTCCTCTCCAAAACATAAAGGAACTGTAAAACAGAAGATGTAAATTGATAGAACTGTCAGCTTCAAAAGAGAGATGAATCCTATATTGCCCCGAGGAAGACTACTTGAGGCCAAGACTCAGGCGATTTCCCTTTAAAATGCCCTTATATCTGAACGAGTCTTTGAAAACATTTTGATAAGCAGAGCAGGGTGAGGATAAAACAGATCAGTTCCCTCTCCTGGGTTATGAGGGGTTGTCTCGCCTGCTGACATCTCAAAGAAAGAACTTTTCAGACCTACTTTTAACCATTACAGAGCAAAGTAGCTCAGGTGAGCACATTGCCTGACTGCCTCTAAGGCACACAAGAACTTGTATTCCACCAGAAACTGCTAAAAACAACTTTGCCCTGGTGTTGCCACACAGGCTGCAAGACAATTATACACTCATAATTCAGAGGAAGGCATCAAGGTCTGGAAACTCCCAAGAATGTGTTCAATAAACTGCATTACTTAACAGCTTCTTATATTCCTATGTAGTGCTTCTCCCCAAGCATAGTGGGAGACAAGGTCAGCTTCCACCAGTGCTCTCAGAGGCCTGGATTCCTTGGGAAAAAACCCTTCTCTTTGAACTGTGTGACTGCTATATTGCTATGTGTGCAGATTCTTAGCTGGCATAAAGCAGAATCATTCCACCTAATTCTGTAAAACTACATAGAAAGCCCGAGTTAGTAGCAAATAACTTACTGTGCAGTAAAAGGCTTTATATGTATTTATTCAGAGTGAGTTTATAATTGACTCTTGCTACATAAACTCACAGAGTAGCACGTTTATCGTACCCATTAACATTTTTTTTGAGAAATACTTACCCTGTACACAAAAATCTATGTGATAATAGCAAGATACACTGGCTAAAATGAATTAGAAACAATACTGTTTGATTAGATTGCTATCTCTGTCTATGCCAGTCAAGGATTTTGATGTCGTCCATTTTACTAGAGACATCTGGATTTAACAAAGCCATTGTTAGAGGAGTTAAAATACCTTTCACCTTTCATAAAAAATGTTTTAATAATCAATCAGACTCAAGGATACAAGGAGTACACATGGAATAAAGCCTTTTGCACCCATGAAACTGTCCTGTGGCCACCTGTTCAGACCACTGATTTTGATTTAGAAAAAAATAACCAAAATAGAAAAAAAATATATGAGTTTATTAACTCTTCTTAAGGAGCACAAAGACACCAGGGTGAATATTTTGTGTCTTAACTGATAGGTCAGAACAGTGGTTGGTATCCAACTAAATGGCAAAGGAAGTGATGCATAAAGAAGAAAATTGTAATGCAGCCATGGATCACTTCTGACACTTTCAATTAAGGTTTTGTTTAGTTAAGCACTTACAGGTTTTAATGAGAGCCTTTGCAAAAATTAATTAAAAGAGTTCCAGTTTTCTTAAGTTGTCTGACTTCACCAAAAAAAAAAAACAAAACCCTAGCACACATTGTATTTGTATTTTATTGTTTTCATACATTTTACTTTCAGATAACTGCAGTCCAGAGCAATACTAAATTCTGATGCTGAATTCTTTGCAAACTGAGCATTCTACACAGGGTTTGCTCTTCTTTTTATTAGGAACATTTGCATGTCAAGATTCTTAAAATTTGCATTATTAACACAGTCATTTTTTAATAATTCTATTTCATGAAGGCTTATTCCATCTACAGAAATGCATCTAGTAAGAATTGAAAATCAACTTCAAAACTTAAAATCCCTCCGTAATTAAAGCAGAACCTAAGCAAATCCCTGGTGTGAACTTCAGCATATTAGCTTCGTGTGGTAATGCTCTCCTTCCTGTTGTTTACCGAGAATGTGTGTTGCTATGATATAGAAAGTCTTCAAGATATTTGTTCATCCTCACTTTACAGCAGTATTTGTAAAAACACCACATCTCTGAATGTGCTACTGTGAAAACTTCTGTCTTTCCTTCCAAAACAATTTTCAATCCTGCTACTCTTGAATTTATCAATTACCTTCCCAATGAAACACCAGCTGTTGGAGGGAGTGCAGAGGTAAAACACATTTTTATTTTTATTTATTCTTAGATGCATCAGACAGATAGAATTCTTTCCCAATCAAAGACTGATTTGATGAGATCCAGCAGGAGTGAGAATCAGCACAAAATACAGGGCTTGTGATAACTTTGTTTCAGAAAAGAAAAACAAAACAATCCAAAAAACCCCTACAAACAGCAGGCCTGACAATCCAATTCATACTGCAGCATCTCACACTGCATTTCCTTGCTTTGGAACTCACAACTATTTGCAATATTAGCCAAAACACAGGAGAAAACTCTGTAATTAAAAATGTGCAATTACTGTATTTCAATGGCAGTTTTTACCTGAAAGAAAACAACACAACTTGCAGAGAAGCACTCCTAGGGCATTTCCCAATTTCAGCATTTACAAACATCATTTCTTTCAACAAGGCTTAATGTCCCTCTTGAAGTTGCTCAGCAAATTTGCCCAGGTTTCATTCATTGATAACACAGGAGATTTGAGTCACAGTGTAAATATTCCAACAGTTTTGCATTTCCTGTTAAACAGCAATACATTTCTATGCCATCCAAAACAAGAGTAATGGAGTAGCTATTCTTACAAAAATGGAGTATGCTCTTAAAAACAATGACTTTATTCATGTCCATAAAAACTTTAAGATAGTTTAAATAGCTAGTGACCCACAGTATCATATCTTCAAATTTAACTTTTTCCTCAATATTTCTCAAACACAGCCTAAAGAATGCGCTTGTTGAAAAAGCAGGAATGTGCAGTTTGTGAGTTGTTTATCCCATGGATAAATCCCAGTTGTAGAGGAGTGGTAAAATACTTTGCAAAATCAGAGATGTTAGTATCTACTGGGCAATTAGCTTGATTTCCCAAAAATAGTGTTCCCTGACTAAATTCGTGTGCATGCAGTTATGGCATCTCAGACACTATCCTGATCTATCCTCTAATCAGAATTAAATACAATAGTTAAGATCCAAGGAAAAAAAGCCCTCTCTCTTCCTGTTTAATAGCTTGATGCTGTGGCATCCCATATAGACCCAACAGTGTGATTCATATTCCAGAATCTCTGTGTATTTTAGGGGAAAAGAGTGAATGGTATCAGGAACTGAAAACAAACAAAGAATAAAGAAAAATAATTTAAAAAATCAAAAGCGACAAGCTACTCACAGCTTTCATTCTGGAAAACAAAAAGTTTTCACAGGAGATAGGGCCACCTTCTCTAATTGCTATTTTCATTCTCAGGAACAAAATATTAGAGAATTAATTCCACCCATAACTTTCAGCCTCCTGCTTCCAGCAAGGCTGAATATGACGAGACATTTATGCTTGCTTGGAAAGCAGTCAGACGCAGAGGAAATGGGCTTTTAAGTCTACAAAATTTTTACAACCATATCCAAGAACTTGCACTGTTTGGTGCTCTCTCTACAAAGCAGCCTTCCAAATCCACCACCAATATATTACCTTTATGCTGTCAGAGAATGATTTAACCTCTGTAATAATGCTTGGCAATTCCACTTGGCTTTGGAAGATCATTAATGAAGGAGCTATTGCAACATCAACCTCAGAAATACCATTAAAACATATCTATACATTTATTCATGCATAAAGGTTGACATTGCAACTCTTATTACCACAGTGTGCTGCTTTGCTAGTCAAAATTTTTTAGAAATGTTTAAAAACTTACTTAACAGCTGCCTGCAGAGAGAGAGTTCACGACCACTTTTTATTCACTTCTCATTAGAATCCAAAATTCTAACTACATGGTGCAGTTTTGTGTCCTTTTTCATCCATTTAAGATAGGTTCTCAGACTGAAATATCACATCTTAGCATATTTTCTATTTCTGGGACGTATATTTAAAATAGCTTATTCACTATCACTGCCAACATGCTGACATACCACAATATTTTTTGCATGAAAAACACTACTTTGTCCCTTGTGCTTATGCAACTAAGCAAGTTTGGGGTTTTTTGAAGCAGAATTTTTGTGCCTTCCTATTTCTCCCAGAAATCTATTTAAAAACTTACCCAGCACAGCAATTCTATTTTAGTTGATGCTACTCAGAGACCACCGGGCTGAGGAATGCCAGGCTTCGGGCAAGCGAAGAACAGCTAACACCAGCAGTGAAGGCTGGAGCCCTTGAAGGCTGAACAAAACATTGCTTTTTAAAAACCCTATGTGCATAAATACAGCCACACCTTAATTATCTCCACTCTGTTTAAATATAATTCCAATTATTATCATCACTGCTTCTTATATCCATTTATACTTGCTGAAATCCCCTCCAAGAGCCCAGTATAGCCACAGTGACACCAAGCTCTGCTCTGAGGGAGCTGAGCTGCCCTTAGTGCTTGAAGAGTGTTCCTGGGTGGCCATCTGAGACCAGTTTTCTTTTGAAATGAGGCATCTGGGCCACAACTTCAAAGTCAGCTGCACCCACCTCCCAGTTATCCCAGGGTGTTGTGTGTCAGGGTTGACTTTCTGGTAGGGATTCAGCTACGCTGCTGTCCTTAAATGCCGAGCCACTGGAATCGCATTACTGACATGGGAGTGCCTGTTTAGTTCTGGAAGTGGTACAGAACTCCAGGAAGAGCAGTTTGGCTTGCACAGCCCAGACAGAGTCCATCAGAAATAGGTATTCTCTGCATAGAACCCAGCTCACCGAACTAAGGGAATCAAAACATTCTATGGAAATCAGAGGTCTGACACCCCTAAGCTGTTTTCAGATTCCCAACAGCTGTTCCATAACAGCTGAATTGCCATCCTGGAATCACTCAGTTGCAAGCAATCTCAATAGTCCCCATCCCACACAAATTTTGCAGGAATTTGAGTCTTACTGTCAAACAGGACAGCAAGGCTCTGCAACTTGGTGGAAACAGGAGTCTCGTTTGTCCCCTTCTTCACTCCCTCAGAGAACCACAGGCATTTGCTTTGGAAAATGAACAGTCCCATAGAAGTCATCAACACAGCTCACATGCTCAGTGCCTACCTTTTTTGTGGTTTTTTTTTTTCTTTTTTTCTCATGAAAGAACCACATCTAGAGACAAAAAAAAAATCCCCAAACTAAAATGGAACAGAGAATTCCTTGTTATTATAAAAATACTACGAGAAAGTTAATCCACTCGACCAACACTAAGTTGCACATGGGTTCTGGGCTGATGTAAGTGACAGATGGCAAATAGCTGCCATTTGTTAATGACTTAAGTTGTCACTGTAAACTGACACAGCTCTCACACAAGTGTCAAGATTGTTATTCAGCATTACAAACAAAGCCTGAAGGAGTTACCCTATCAGACAAGCTCCAGCATGCTGCCTCCAGCCACAGCCAAGACACTCTTAGGAAGAAACCCAACCTTTGTCTGGCAATGTACCTAAATTGGCCTCCAGTTGAATTGCCACTACTCCATGTGCTGACTCCTCTCCACAAACAGACCCTCATTCCACTGGGAAAACTCTGCAGTTGCAGCATTTTGGGAAAGGACTACAGTGCAGGAACATACAATTGTTCCTCAGACCAGGGACCGTGGTCCTGCATGCTGTGGATGGGGTACATTAACTCCAAAATAAGAGGAAAGTGGACAGTTGGAAAATGGCCAGAGGAAAGTTACTGCTAGAGAAGCTAAAGTGCATTCAAGTGAACAGTACTCAGAGCAAAGCCCATCAATCAGCTCTTTTCAGGGAAAACTTTCATACCTATTTTAATTCAGCTCAGCAAATACTGGCGGGCACAAAAAGCCAAGAAAGCATTGCCGAATTACGAGGAAAAGTCTCAGCACCCTCACCAAGTGTGGAAAAGGAGATATGACTTTCTTGAAATAATCTATTTTCTTTTTAAATAGGAATAAATTAAAGCACAACTTGACAAACGGTTTTATTAAAAACATTCACTATCTTTCTCTGAAAAACAGACTTGGGCAAAACTTATTTTCCCATTATTTTCCTGTTTATTAGACCAACCAAGTTTTCACCTGTTACGTACATTAGATTATGTCTAAACACCTCCCTTCATTTGTATAGCTCAAGATGTCTTTGAGATCTGCCTTCTGGAACACCATCCTCTATTCTGCTGCAAAGTAAGCACGTACCAACCCACAGCTTTACTCCATGGCTGCTGTGATGAGTGACTCTGACCAGCACTGCCCTTGGGTTCTAACAAGATTTTTACCCCCCGCCGCACAGACTGGCCCAGAAAAAGGCAAATTCCTCTCCAGCTTTGCCTGTCCTGCACACAGTGAGCTCCTGAGCTCCTCTGACATAAGGCCCTGGCAGCAATGCCTCCATTTAACAGAGCTGGAAAACCTCACTTGACACAGGCAATACAGCAAACACCAGGAGAGATCTAGGACACAGATACATTCACAAAAAATATTTTGCTCCAGTAGCTTTTTGATTAAGCAATAATGCAAAAATACACCCATGGAATGTGAATTAAGGCCGGCTGCAATTAAGAGGACGATCTCTTTAGATAGCAATTCATAATTTCGCTCTTCTAGCTATGCCCTGACAGACGTGGCTGGCTGCACCTCTCAAAGCTGAATTAGGTAGTTCATCTAAAAAGAGAGGAAATGAAAATTGGCCAGCAGGGTTGCTCCTGATGATTCCACCTCAATTAGACACAATTATTTCAGATCCTAGCACCACCGTTTGAAGACGCAGACCTCAACCTGGCGACTCCCAACAGCTCACCGGTCTCCCGTGCTCCTACGTTTTATGGGGCGTGCAGGCTCCAAGCACAGATGTCTGGGCGTCTTAAGGAAAGTTTCTCTTGGAATGCGCTGCCTGCGGGAAGCTGGCTGCCACCCATGGATGGCAGATGGCACCATCAAAGCAGCACAGCTGTACTGTAAGTAACTCCTACACTAAATGAATTACTGCCTCTGCTAATGGGAGCCGCTGCCTCAGGAATGAAAACAACAGAACCCAAAGGAGGTGGAAAGGCAACTGGGCAGCAGGGGTGGGGACTGCACTGCCTTATCCTCTCTGTTCCACATCCCTGGTAAATCCGCCAAGTTGTACGCGCCCCCGGACTGAGAGGCCTCGCACAACCAGTCTCTGATGTTTCCAACACATGACGGAGAACCTTCTGCACACCAGCCCCCAAATCCAGTTTGTGCATTCCACAGGTACACCAGCAAAGCCATACTGCCCATGTACAGCATTTTGCAGGAGCAAAACAGGCAGCCTGTTTACACAGAGGAGAGGATTCCCCCAAGTCACCTATTCCAATGACATGGGGGGAAATGTCTGCATATTTGTGCCTGTAAAATAACAATGATGCTGTTATTAGGCATATGAGCTACACCTGGATAAAACTGGTAAAATACAACTACAAATGAAAAGGGTAAAAGCAATTTACTAGTATAATAGAAAGTAATGCAAGCTTTTTTTTTACACCACAAAATATAGTCAGTATATAAGAGAGGCAAAGCTGAATCTGTACATTTTCAGAAATTAGTAGGTCTGCTCTTTTCATGGTAAATAAGTGTTATTTAATAACTGTTAAACGGCTATGCAAATAGCAACATTTCAAAATGAAAAAAAGCAAAACACAAGGGGAAAAAAGAAAAAAAAAAAGAAAAAACCAGGCCTGCTTAAAGGACATCTTGTGCCCAATCAAGCCTGAACACAGCGCATTATTTTCAAGGAGTATCAGCCAGGAAGTCAGCAGGCAAATCTTATTCTGTCCACCTGGATAGCTGGACTATGGAACAAACAGAACCACTAAACTCGAAGCTTATGCTCAGCTGCAGAAACTCATCCACAGAAGAGTTTGGAGGGGGAAAAAATGAACTGCTGAAGCATTGGTGACAAGTGGGGAAATAATCAACTTTACCAGAGGGTTCTGACTGACTTACTGTATTTTTCAAAGGAAGTCAGTCACTGGTACACAAGCAAGTCCAGCCACAGATCCACAGCACACAACACTGAGCCAACCAAAACTCAGACCAACAAAGCACAAGAGAGAAAAGCAAGAGCTTCCCAATGGTTGTTTGCTGCACCTTCTACTGAAAAAAAAAAATAAATAAAAGCTATAGGAGAGTTCCATGTACTGCAGCGGGGGAAGTCCTGCATCTCTCTCTGTTTACATGACTTTTTGGGGGGTTTCAATCCCAAAGTAGTTTCAAATTTACAAACAGATCACAGAATTCCCTATCCCCAGCACAAATCAATTATTCCACTATTTTGCTGGAGGTAAAAATACTTAAGAAATTCATCTTCTCTTCTGAAAAATGCACCACATCTCTGTATTGTCTGCACACCAAATAAATAAACATTTACTCTCTTTACATCCATATCAAGAAAAAAGGCTGTCCTAAGTTTTTAAGTAGTGTGGTTTTAAATGTGACTCGTGACTGGAGAGAAAACACCACGTTAAGTGGTTCACAGGCTTTATGATTATAGATTTGTATTTGTTTACATAAAATCTATTTCTTGCATGGAAAAGAAGTTGTCCTTTGCAAGAGTAAGCAGAACTTCAAATTTGCTGTCTGTACACAATTCTAAATGCCATCTGAAAACTGGTTAAACTGCAGTAATAGTTAATGACTGTTTATAATATTGTGATCTGCCAAAGTGATGAAAACAGACTGCCCATTTTAAGATTTTTCTTTTTTTAAATCTTTTCATTCATCCAAGACATTACATGGAAATATTGCAGTTATTACTGGAAATACTTTCAGTTTGTTCAGTATGAGAAACATGATAGAACGACAACTTGTGCATCTAATAAAACAGAATTGTTCCATCTTTTGTATTGGCAGAGACAAGAAAGAAAAAAAAACACAATTTCACCAAAGTCACAATAATTTTAAACATTTACTTGGCCAGAATCTTGAAAAGCCATTCTATTGTTGCCATTCCTTGAGGTCACTGGATGCAAAAACATCTCCGTTATGAATTTACAAAGATTTAAACTGGATATACTGACTACTTGGAAGATTAATTACCCTTTCAATTTTCCAGCTTCACAGAGAGTGGAAATGTCTTTAAATTTAAAGCTTAAAATAATCAGATACATGGCTAACAATCCTTATACTCCAATTTATATGTGTGCGTGAAACTAATTAACACACTAACTCTTTCCTTGGATTTCACCTCCAAGTTTGAAGACTTCTTTCCCATGTGGACTGAGGAATGGATTATAGGGAGATGCATGTACATAAAAATACTCATACAGCACATTTATATAAATATTACAACAGCCAACACATAAATGGGTGGGTGATTTGTGGAGTGAGGCCAAGGCTCTACACTAATTTCTACAGTCTATTAGCCATTCCTGTTTGTTATTATAATATCCATGACTCCCGATAGCAAACTGAATTTGCTGTTATAAGGAATATAAAGCATGTGCTAATGGCACACAGAGCAAGGTGAGACACAGGTCATGGGAAGGTCATGAGAAAGTAAAAACTAGGAAAGTAAAAATGTAGAAGCAGTACCCACACACATCCGGCTCACTTATGCTGTTGGCTCAGAGAAATTAGGATCCAGGATCAAACAAGATTTTCTGTGCCAGCTGAGGTGGTGACAGGCTAACTTTTGAACACCATAGCTGGTGAATGTTCTGGGGACTCCATGCTCCAAAGACACTTCACATGTCAGTTGTCTGGAAATTCTTCTCCCAGAAAGAGAGGAAACACATGATTCTATCTCAGCAAGTGAGATTCAATGTGTAAGAAGAGAGCCGGGAGAACCCTGAGCACGTGAGGAAGAGGAAAAGGAACAACAAAGGGGAAACACAAGAAGGTGGTTAAGAGAAATGAGACAAATCATCCTGCAAAAAGGAAAAGAGAGGGCACACAGGAGAAAATGATTGTGGAGACCTCAGGCACTGACCTGAGGAGCATCTTTTGCAACTACAGCTCACTGCACCCAAGTCTGTAAAGTAGGATGTGGTACCTTTGTCACCCCTTGTCACTGCCTGCAGTGGGGACAAAGCCAGGAACAATCCTGATGCCTCCAAGAATGACAAGAGTGGGGGCCCTTCAGCTAATGCAACTGCAAGCAGAGAATGGCTCTTGTTTAACCTTCTCCTTTTCTTTTTTTTTAATTGTTATTATTTTAAAAAGAGAAGAAGAAAAAAGTTTTTGAGGACACTCTCCTACCCTCCCCCAAACATTCTGGCAATCAAGACCTGCTGCTGCTCTGGCTGGACAAACACTGATTAATGATTTGCTGGATTGCAGGAGGAAAAAAATATTGCAGAAATAACTAACAGACCAGGTTAAGTTTGTTGGATTAAAAAAAAAGAGTATAGTTGGATGCAAAGGCATGCCTCTCAAAAAGCCATTACGCTTTCTGTAATTTCCTTCAAGGTTTTTGCTTTTATAAACTATTTACTTTTCAAGACTATTATGATCTACAAAAGTAATTGCACTGGAGCCATTCTAATGGCTAGCCAGACATTAAATTCACCACAAGTGAATTTACTCATTCACCTTCTTCATGGAAGGACAGCAAAAGCAGTGCCTTTAATTTACGATATTGTTCTAACATTTAACTTATTTGGTACAATATAGCTGATGACCTTACACTGACCCCAAGCCCTCTATGCCTGCAATACGTTATACTTCAATTTCAAGCCCAAAGGAATTTTTTTAGGAGTTCTTCATATTTACAGGCTAAGGCCAGAAAGCCCCATTGCTCCTGACATTCCACCCCAACACAAAAGCTCCCTAACCTCCCCCAGTTTTGCACTGACCCCAGTAACTTGCAGCTGACACAAGTCTTCCCAAAATTTAATCTAGATCAGGTTTGTCCCTGGAAATTCTGCATCAAACTCAATGATTCAACTACGGCAGTCTTTACTTAAGAACAAAAAACATTAAGGACTAAATCTGAATTTAAAAAATACTTCTGTAATTTATTTTTTATCATTAAAAATTAGAATCCAATCTGAATTTACTTAGTCTAAGGTTCAGACCTTTGCATCTTGCTATGCTTTATATCTAATGACCACACAATTACTCCTCACTCATTCAAACACTGCAAAGGACGATAAGATCAGCTTTTAACCTGTTTTTTTAAATTAAAGAATAGACTTTAAGTCTCTGACTTTAAGAGACATTGCTAGTGATGGTGTCTGGGCCCTTGGTAATCTGGGACATCAACACAACAAACAAAAACGTTTGACAAAAATCAACCTTGATATCATAGCTTCACCCTGAAGAAAAAAGCTTCACAAACAATACCTTGCATTGCAAATCTGTGGCTGTTCATATGCCACTGGCCTGACAGCATGTATTAGCAGAAAACAAGATTAGATGAAAAGCCTGACTTGGATTTATTTTTCCCTGCTAGCATTCCAAAGCCAATGCCAGTGCTGGAAAGAGAAAACAAACTGAATTCTCTACTGACCAATATTTCTTCAGTAAAACTGTTAACTGGATTTTGATCACTGAGCATTTACACTAGGGGACACATAAGCCAGAAATAAAGAACCACCTCACTTGCCAAATCAGACTGTTGGCCTTTGCCAATAGTCACTTGTTAATTTTAATCAAAGGCATCAGTGTGAGAAACTGATGATTTCTCTTCCTACGAGAAACAACTTGCAACACATGCAAAGGTATTAACCCAGTACCTGTTTTAAAGTCACAGCTGTAATGATGCAGAAATGGTGCAAGCAAAAATTAAAATAAAAGTAACCCAATATCACAAGTTTGTTCCTCAGTTTGCAAGAATATGGGTATTCTCACCGCACAGTTAGCACTGGCAATGAGACCCACCAAAATCTCTTCCTATCAATTCAAAAATATTCCACTTTGCTTGTTGCATTTTCCATTCTAAGTATGAGAAAATTAAAGTCAAAACCTAAGGAAGGAGGGTAAAAAATGTTCATTTGCTGTCATTGTTGGTTTTAACCTGACCTTGGAAACAAACAGTCTGTTTCTGCTCTTTAGGTATGACATTAAATATCTCTTATTTTCACATAGTTTCCTTACTCACAATTTCGACAAGCCTTCATACAGCATCGAAGGTTTCCCAAATGCCATGTTTATAAATATAACTGCAGATACAAATTATTCTTGCCACCTGTCCCTTAAAATGCTAGGCTGCCCTTTAAATGTTTATTTTATCTGAAGTTCATCCGTGTTCTGGAAGTTAATGAGCCTCCTGAAACTGCTTCATAAATATCTTCCTCTCTGTGGCATTTCTTTTCTATAGGAGGTGTCTGGGGAACCTCTGTAAAGATCAGTCATATGTAGTAAGAACTATAACCTTTTGCCAATTTGTGCATCTTAAAAACAGAGTGAGATTCTCTGCAGCAGCTGCACACAAGGTGAGCTAGCACACAGATTAACTGAGAAGTGGTTATTTCTTCCTCATATTCAAAATACAAACAACAGTAAGGATGTAGAAGGACATTACCTTTATTTCCAGGCCTTCTGCCTGTGGGCAGGAACCCAGGCCTGTACAGGGGGCTCCCATGAGCACACCTTAAGAATTCCAGTCTGCTCATCGCTTGTGGCAGTAAATTAAGCAGGTTTCAGAGCTGTTTGGCAGCAGGAAAGAAGGTGAGTATCAAAAACCAGGACTGTGTGGAAACCCTCTCTAGGTCAACTAATTGCCCTCACTTTCCTAAGTTCTGGAACAAAAACATGGAGACAAGCTTTGCTTTTAAGTTTTATCTGTGCAGTCATATTCCTTTCAATGGTATCACATGGAAATAATTACACTAGGATTTGGTTCAGTGCATAGGAGTCCTGAGATTTATCTTTTTTCCTGTGAAGAGCCGTCAAGGGAAACTAATTGTAAAGAACTGTTTTGATAACATGCTTTTAATGGGAATAATGATACGATTTTAGACTTTTTTTTTCACATTCCAGCCTTGCCAGACATCTTTCCAGACTGTAGGCTGCTTGAGAATATGGACATAATGCTCATCAGTGAGCAACCCCACTGGCAGCAGAAACCTCCAAGACAAGCACAGGACTAAGCCACTGAAAGTGGCGCTCATTAGCAACACTTCTTTTGGAGAGCAAGATGAAAAGAGGCATAAAAGTTAAAGAAAAGCTCCAACATTTCAACATAAGTTCTAAAATAAATATGAGTGTAACTTTCAGGGTCATTACACCTGTTACAGTTAGGCTGCATATCACAAAAATTATGATTATGATGCTCTTCCCCCTACACATACCCAGCTGTCTTACAGCACAGTGGGTTTTCTGTTGGAGTCCTCATTCCTACAGCACCGGTGGGACTACAGCTGTAACCCCACGTACCAAACAGCACATCTCAGCCACTGAGCTGGCAACAGCTTGCTGAGAACACCAAACAAAATAATAAAATAGAAAGTCAGTTTCTCCCCCTCTAGAAAGCACAAAAGGAAGCAAAGAGATTTGCTAAAGACAAAGGTGCAAATCAACCAGAGGAACAGGAGAGTTGCGTACCCATCATTGACAGGAATCTCTATCAACTTTAAAAAGACCAATTGATAATAGCTTTAATCCAAAGCCTCCACTGCAGCCCCTAAATGAATTAATTCTGTAATACACAGAAAATAGAAGAGCATATGTGCATTTATGTGAGACTGTGTGAAATTGGGGGAATAAACGCAGATGGCTTGACCTGTGAGATGTGATCACTGTCTATTTTTAAGAGCATTTATGAAGGACAACTGAGGGTTCAATATTAAATGAGCAAGTCCAGCTATGCACACTAAATTTGTCAGCCCCACTCGTACACGGTAACTCTTGCATGCAGTCAGCTCAGCCTAAATCCAAGACTGTTGATAATTTATTAGAGACTAAACTGAAAGTAGTCTGACTTGTCATGCCACTGCTACATCATCATTTCACTCTGAATTTCAACTATTTACCTTTGATCTCTCTACCACAGCCCACCATGAAATATCATCACAATGTTTTAGGTCTAACTCACCAATTTTGGCATTAAAGATATCTTCATGCAGCGATACATCCTGCTAATCAGAGCAAAGCAACCCCCCCAACTTGGAAGACATCCAGGGAACTGCAAGTGAATTCCTTCCAGGAAGACATCTAATTACTGGGCATTTATATTAAAAGTTTTCCTACTTAAGATCACACTGTGCTCCTGGGTGGGAGAACAAGTTCTGCACTCCTCACATCCCCTTCAATTTACTGAAGCCACCTCCCTGCAGTAAAGGATACAGGTGGCTACAATCCACTTCCCAGCTTGTAACTATTACTAACCCATCACCTGAGGTTACTCAAGTGCCATCCTCAGTAATGAATACAGTTTCTGTATCTAAGAGATGCTGAAAGTGTAGAAATTTCAGAAAAACAAGGAGAAAGTGTATATTCAAGCCACAGAAAGTTGACTGTTCCTCCTAACACTTTGGCTAACTTTTTCTTGGTCTTTGAGATTAGTTTAATCCTTATTTTACTCTCGATCCTGGATAGAAACAGTTAACACCAACGAAGACATGATGCATTCTGCTCTTTTGGAAGCTAAAAATAAGTTATATTGTAAAAGGCTTAATAAATAAATCCTCAAGACCCCCTTAAGCCCCCACTCAAGTACATTTTCTAAGGCCTTAAAAAGGACATGATGCTGAAACAATCTCATCTATCAGCCTCTGCTGTGAATAACAACACTTGAGTACTTCATCTTCTGCAGTTCTTGAGCATGTTACAGAGGTCATCGTCCCCAGGGCGTCCTTCTCACATATCTCACATCACTTGCTCGGGATCTGCCCACTCTGTTTCTCTGTTTGCATTCCATGTAATATGTCCATCTAGAAAAGTAACAAAGATGTGGAATGCATTAAAAAACAATAAAAATATGTATTTTGAGTAGGCACTTCATGTTACAAGCTGCTTTTTCTTAGTGACAGTTACTCTTAGCAGATTTTTCCACTTCTAATACTGCTGCCAAATCACTGATGAGGAGTTGGAGGAAAGGATAACTAAACGGAGAGAGCAAAAGAAAGGCATATGTTGTCATAATACCAGATCTGATGTTATTTCTTTTGACTTCCAAGATTCAGGAAAGATTTCAACCACATGTAATTGTTCTAATAATTGTTCTGCATTACTAAAACAAGTCAGTTTTAAACTAACATGTGGTATTCACAAAAATCACAGGTTGGAAGAGAATACAGGGGGTCATCTTGTCCAATCTCTCTGCTCAGGCAGGGTCATCCCAGAGTACATGGCACAGGATTGCGTCCAGAGTGTTCGTGATTATCTCCATTGAGGGAGTCTCCACACCCTCTCTGGGCAGCCTCTTCAGTGCTCGGTCACCCACACAGGGAAGAAGTTTTTCCTCATGTTCAGGTGGAACTTCCTGGGCATCAGTTTCTGCCCATTGCCTCTTGTCCTATTGCTCAGCACCACAGAGCAGAGCCTGGTCCATCTCTGACACCTCCCTGCAGACATTTAGACACTGAAGAGCGTTGTGCACGCTGATGCAATGAGCATTGTTCAGAAAAATTGTTCTGAGCCTCTTGAAAGTGGGGGGGAAAGCCATAGAGCAAACCACATATGAGTAACCAGCAAGACCAAACAGTAGCAGTTACCCAGCTAAATGCTATTTATTCATTGTCTTCTAGGCCTTCATCAAAAAAACCTCTTCAATAGCAGCCTCATTTCGTAGCTACTCACACACTTAAAGTCAGCAAAAGCACTCAGCTCTATCTCAAAATGGAAATCATTAAATATTTTACTAGATCAAGGCAAGGCTAGATCAAAGCTAATTACACAAATGCCTTTATTTCAATCATCTATAACAAGTTACTTTCTGCAGTGTTGCTACCAGAGGTTACATAGATCATCCTGGGAGAAAAGTTCACAGGTTTTGTTGAGAGGTTTGTTTGAAGGTGTTCAATACATGCTTTATACGTTTTCCAGCGTTACATGCTTTCCAACATTTCATTTCTCTCATCTGGGATATCAAATGACAGGCATCAGAGTGCCACAATAATGTCTGGGTTTTTTCAAAGAACTGTGACATCCCTTCCTCTCAGGCTAACAGATCTACAGACCAGCAGCCAGAAGTGTCTTCCCTCCCAGGTTCCCATACTTAATGAAAAGGGATCCCCAACACGTGGGATGAGAGCAAAACTGGCATTGCAACAAGAGCAGTGAGACACCACCTCTGAATGCAAAGCCTGCACTGCAGCCTGTGAGCCCCAGAATTATACATTCAGTGCTTCCAGGCTTCCACGTTTTTTCCAGGAATGAAGGGCAGCGCATTATTAATAATGGCCTAAGGCAAATGGAATGACATCACCAGCATTGTCCCTGGCTTCTCAATCATGCTGCTTGTTACTCCTGCTGGTTTTGCTGTTATTTGTAAAATTTAATGTACATTTAGATGAAATATGTACGAGGGCATTACACAGCAAAATCTTAAGCAGGCTGTGCCTCCTGAGCAAGCATTCATCTTCCCTATAGGAAACCTTTTAGGTGCATGGAGCCTTATCTTCTCATCTGTAGTGAAATCTCACACAAAAAATAACCAGACAGTTTTATTAGTTTTCTGGCTGATCTTTTTAGCAATGTATTTTCATTCTTTGTGTCAGAGTGCAGGGTATATGAAAACAGTATGTGAAGAAATGCGATTTTGAGAAACAAAGAATACTAAAAACCAAATCCATAAAAAAGTCATTTGAAATAAAAGTCTAACAACACCTAGGAGAGACTGCATCTTAACTTCATTTACTCTTCACTCCTAAGCTTTAAAGACATTTGAGACACACAGTTCTGACAGAGAAATTCAGAGTACCTAGTGTGTTTTCAAGAGTCACTGAAACAAGACTACCATTTTTATGTAAAATAAAGCATCACCAACAAAGCCACACTGAAGAGTGAGTCACCCTCTTCTGCACGCCATCCTTAGCTATCAATGCTACCATTGGTTATATAAATCAAGATATAATATTAAGAAATTCATTTAAATTACTGTCTCTGAGCAAAATGTGAATAGGTGCAGGTCAGACGTACAGGGCTGGAACAGTGACCAGAAAAGCCCCCAAAAAATTGTTTCTACCTTAGGTATTTTCACAAGTTAATGTGAACAAGACCAGTGATGTGCATTTTTATCATCTGTTAGCCAGGCTATCAAATTTGTACAAAATATCACCAATTAAAAAGAAAAAACCAACCCACCCTGCAGAAGGAGTGCTTAGCTTTGGAAGTGATTGTCCAGTGTGATAAGCAGCAGAAGATTACGCAGATGGAAGGAGAGGTTGGGCACGGAAAACCACAGGTAGCTATTAAACACTGAAACCAAACCTGTGTCAGTAAATCCATGGGCTGAAAATGGTTGAAGTTGCAGAAGGGAATGGAAAGCATTATCCTGCAAGCTTGCCCTGTTCTTGTTGTTTATAGCTGCTGCTCAAGACAGAACATCTTTTCTCTGATCCAGTACTATTAGGTAATAGAAGTGGTGTTACAGGAAAACAGACTGGATAGATGCTACCAAGAGCACCATACCACTGCCCACAAAAGCCACAATTCAGGTGGAAGTCTCAAAACCTTCGCAGAATCTGTCACCAAACACTTGATTCAAATTCACTTTCACATCTAATGAAAGTTGGTGGCAAACCCCACGGCCTCAGTCTGTCACCACCTGAAGTGACAGATAAGGTAGTGTTCTGTGGGCTAACGTGATTGTTGAAAGGAATTGTGCACATAGCCAGGCCAATACTAAAGTACCCTCTAACCTTGTCTGCATTCTTTTCTGTCCCCTTGCCCATCCACTTGCCTGTTTCATTTGCATGCTGTGATTGCTTGTTGCACTGTAAATCATTCAGGGCAGGAACTGTGACTGATCTTTGCACAGGGCTCCACACTAAGTAGGGAGCACTCAGTGGAAGCCTCTGGCCTCTACCAAGAGAGAAGTGGTAGAAAATAAGACAGGAGAGCAGCTGAGGGTAATGGCATGTTAGTAATCGTAATTCTCTGAAAGCAGCACTAGACCTAAAGTGAGCAGCAGAAGGCCTGGCAATGCAGGAGGCATTTTACCCCTGACACACACCTACATGACTCACATTTTAGTCCTTTCTTAAAACTCACTTTCTCTGAAAGGCAATTTGTTCATGCTCCACAGCTTCACTTATTCTGCATTAACAAATATCAGCTGCATAATAAAGGCCAAGTTTGGTTTTTAGTTTTAACCGAATGCTCATCATCTCCAGCAACCATTCCCATTTTTCTCCTGTCTGCTTCTCTCTTCCATGTCTCTTGTTGATCCACATTGTCTTCAGCCTAACTGAATAAATCCATCAAAAGGGCTCTCCTATTTCTGTCTGTAAGGGAAACTTAAGACCTGAGCCACTGTTAATTCATTTTAGTTCATGTTAATGCACAGAAGGCAATGAATTTGGCACAGTAATAGGGCATCTCTGGAACACATGGGGAGCTCTGCTGCCACTGACTTCAAATGAAGATTCATTTCCTTTTGGTAGCCTTCTGTTCACAGCATTTCTAACTTCGATAGTCTACAGTTTACTGCTCACAGAAAAGTCCAGGTTCAATGTTCCCTCAGATCTCACTTTGGTTTAGCATTTTTATATGCCAAGAAATAGGCACAAAAATTAGCTAGGGAACAACATTGTTTTGTCTCTAGTCAGAACGTTAAAAGACAATTTACAGAAGAAACACTATGGTAGTCTCTCTCCAAAACACATCACAGAAAACTGTATTTTCAATGATTGAGTTAAAAAAAAAAATCTTGCTGCATGTCTTGGTTTCCCTCATAATATATTAAAAATTCAAAATAACACAATTCTAAGTTTAGCTACTTTGACAACACTGTTGATGCCACACCTCTACTTGTTTTGGTAATATTCTTAGAAAGTTAGAGATGTTGCCAATCTGCCTAAATTCTTATACACCAGGGCAAACATTAAGGATTCATTTAACCTCATCTGACGTTCTGAAGTTACACCAATTCACACTAACTCTAAATTTGACTTACAACTCACCACGGATCTCTCATACAGCTCTCAAATTTCTGAACAGATTTTCTTATGAATATTTTCAAAATTTCATGAAGTTTCTGGGCCTTATTATTCTTCAAATCTCATCTGAGCTGTATCACTTGTATATTATCAAGCAGAATTAGACTCCAACGGCTTTACATTAACGTAACATCACAAAATGTTCCTGGAATTGGTGTTACTGACCTTTAGGTAAAACCAAATGAGAGTTGCACAGCAGAGGGGAATTAAGCTCTCAATCTCAGTTGAACAGAAAATAAATCATATTCCCCCTGTCTTTCTGAACTGTGAGATGTGTGTACAAGTCATCTCTTGCAGCAGATCCCTCAGAAAACATTTCTCCAATCCTCCAGCATACAAGGTCTGAAAATAACATGGCTAAAGAGAACTTGTCTGATTTGCCTCCCAAACACAATGTGCTCTTGTTTTTCTTCACTCCCACTCTAGTTTCATACAAAACTTTTTCTTTCCAGCAGCATAAAAGTAAGTATATCTTTTTCTGTCATACATGGAATTTTTGGCATACTTTTAAATAATGAAGTGAGCAGAAAGGGGAATATTACACAGCCTGTTCATTATTAGCAGATTTTAACTTTCTCCTCCTATTCTGAAGGTCATCCATACACCTGCCTGAAATAAGTGCAAGCAACCACAGAAGGAAAAAATTGATTCCTCTCTAGATCTTAAGTCTATCCTGTGCTGTACGGCCTTTTTGTAACACTTCAAAGAAAAAACCACCACTTTTATTTTTAAAATTAAAGGAGATGTTTGCTTCTGCCTTTGTAAAGCAAGAAGCACCCACATGGTCAAGCCAAGCAACATTAGTGTATGAACAACTGGGTAATAAAACAAGAAGACTTGTTTGCCACATGAAGAAAATGATGGATACAAGGCTTTCAAAACAGCCTTATTAAAGCCCTAGAATACTTCATACAATCAGAGTGAAAAGAGCAGCAACTTACTTAAAAACAACAACAAAAAAAGATAAGTAGATTATAGATAAGACTGACAACTTGAAGGCAGTCAGTATTTCCAGAAGAAAATTCCTCACCTCACTCTGTTTAGTGCCACCCATGACCAAAAGCAGCAAATAAACCAAACCCTGCACTCAGCTTTCATCCTTCCTCCTTCACCTTCCCTTTCTACAAAAGCACCACTCTGGCTCCCTCCCCAAGACTGCCGAAGTGGCAACTGGAATTGATTCCCCAAGCCTCAGGCGAAACACCCCGCGTGGATTTGTCCCCGTGTGGTGGCAGGAGCTTGGGATGGGCTGAGGTCACGCTCAAATACACGCAGAGAAATCAAAAACCTCTGGGCATCACTTCAGCAGCACAAAGCACTTTTTATGAACGGGAGTTGTGCCCTGTTTTATGGAGCTGCATATTTACAAGCAGGATCCACGTGCTCTATGGGTGGATACATCGGGAAAGGAGCGTGTTTTACCAGGCGCTTACGGTAATTCAGAAGTCAAGAAAGAATCCAGAGCATAACAAAGCCACAAAAAATTTCAAAGATCACATTAACTGCATTTACTTGTTACAGCTGCTGTCAAGCTCCTCAGCTTAAAATTAAAAACTAATAATAAGAAAATATTGTAAAGCTCAGGACAGAAAATTCTTACTGTCCAGGGTAATTTGATATTAGGGTAATTTTAAGACTCGTTTGTTGCGTACAGCACATTCTTAAACGATAGTATTAAACCTATTGTGTAATTTGAAAACATTGGAAGACAGGAACTTTCCTTAGCCTCCCATTTCATCATCAGCGTCTCCTTGTGCAGTTCAGATATTTGTGTTGCAGCTTCTCCCAAAGCAAAACAATGCACACGACCAAAGGACGTGGATCTAACGATGCTTCAGCTCCCCACGCTTCTGTCTCCAGCTGACTGCAGCTAAGGAAGGAAACATCAGACCTCATAATGAGAACTTGAAAGTTATTTTCAAACACAGGGCTACCTCTGCAGGGTTTTTTTCATCCCCTCAGAAAGTGTTTTATTCTATCTGCGTGTGGCATTCAGTGCCTTTACTGAGACGAAGCAATTAGGACATATTTATCCAACCAATGGAAGGTAATCTGCTTTAATTTGTTTGTAATGGAAGGACAGGGGTAACAGGTGAGGAAAGAAGTGAATACTGACCTTGTCAGAACTTTTTTTTTTCCCCCCCCCAAAGGAATGAAAAAAACATTCTTTCAGAAAAATATGGGGTTGAGCCAGCAAATATAGCATTTGCATAATAAGTCCCAGCAGGCTACACACTACAGAGTAAATTACTATTGGGAAATACTCCATATAGATGATAATTTTGCTGGATACTCTCTACAGAACAACTCAAGAGTAAAGATGCATAAAAGTTGTCATTATTCATAGAAATTATGTTTATATCTCCATAGATGAAAAGAAATGCAAGGAAATACATGACAAAAATGTACATAATATTGAAAAATACATTATATGTCTATATGACTATAAAATCACATCTGTATATTATAATATGCATGCAATATATTATAATTACATGTAAATATTTATAGATACACATCATAGATGTATATTATATGTTAAATATAAATAAAACCTGTGTATAACATGACAAAAATTGATGTGAAATTGCAGTGCAACAAACAGTCATTTTCTAGGCAGAAGCCCAGCAGGTAAAAGACATTAAGCCCTAAGAAGACTTAAAAAAAGTTCCACTACATTTTTTCACACCATCACATTAGATTAACAGTCTGAACAACCGCAAACAGAGAAAAGGTTGAATATGGAAATCAATAATCTTTGTCAAAACAACAAGGAGAGACTGTCAGGCTTATGGAATACAGCTGCAGCTCCATATATTAATTCAGATATTCTGCTGTCAGTGTCCAGCAACACTGAAAACAAGGATTGACTTGTTTTCCTCAGCACTGTGAAAGACTGGCTGTATTTTACCTAACACAACTGTAAACCTTCGGGAAACATGTTTACAGCACCTCTTTTAGTAACTCAAAATCTGAGACAGTCAGCTTTTCAGCAAGTCAAAAGGATCACAGAATAATTCATCAGAATATTTTAAAAATACCACGTACAACTAAAAAGAATAAAATCACACATCCCTCCCTGTAAGCCTGCAGTGTGAATTTACAAATATTTTTTCTAATATCCATCACAAAAACATCATCAGCCTCAGCCTCAAAGTACAGATTCAGTCAACCACATGATAAACCTATTCAAGACTCCAGATGGAGTTTCCTGTTCCATTTTCTCCCTGAGCAGTATCTTGACACTAGGTGCTGCCTGGCACAGCCAGTTTAATTCTCAGGAGAATCTCACTGAGCCTCAAAGACTTCTTAATGACTTCTGAGACAATCTTTTATGCATGTAAATCTCAAGGATCAATTTGAACACAGCCCCAAATTTACACTCATCATATCTGGGAAGACTCTCAGTCTCAAGCTGTGGAAGGAAAAAAGAGCCTGTCACCCTTCCCGGCTTCCCCTCAAAAACCCAACAAACCCAACTTGACATTTTCAATTAATCCCGTCCTTCCTCAGAAGCTGAAAAACCACCAGTCATAATCCAACAGGGAGTTTATTACTAGTCTTCAAATGCAGACTATGAAAGCTTTTGGGAGTTCTCTATCTTTAGTTGAGAGTCAAATAGTAAATGAGTGGAAAATTAAGCTGATTTTCTTTTTACTAATTACTTACCAGAAATTTGTCCAAAACTTAATGCCACTGGACGTGCACTAAAATTTTTATAGCAACTGAATAGGTCAATTACTTTTCTTTAACTTTGTACTGAAACTTTCATGTTCAGGAACTTTAAAAAGTTAAATGTCTGGCAAGAAAACATCTCTTGTTTTGCACAAAGTTCCCTCTGTTGCTCTAACTTCAAATTCCACCTTGCAAAATTTCCAAATAAATACAGTAAGAAGAATGTAAGATCCTAACTACTGCTCCTTTACAGAAGCTGAAAACTAAAAAAACAGCCTGATCATTTAAAAATCTTTTCTTTTTTAAAAAATTGCACATGTCCAAGTCTATAAAATGGAAAAGAGCACAGGCCATCGAGATTGTCTTCATAAAATTATTTATTTTCTTTTTGGCTTTTATTAAATATCTTTATCTAGCACAGAAATAATTTGTATAATGTGCTACTGGTTTTCACTCTTACTGAGATACTGGTGTCATCAAACCAATTCCTCTTTTTTAATAACCAGTGTCAGGTATTTCACTTGCTGTTCAATGGACTTTGAGTAACTGTGTAGCCAGGAAACACACTATGAAAATGATAGTTTGGAAATAGAAGCAAAGTTAAACCAAAAAAGACAACTCTAGAGCTGTAGCAAAGTCAGGATGCAGGTCTGGGAGGACTTTTGTTCACAGTTTTGTTTGGAAACACTGGTGTAACTACAGCTTCCAATCAGCTTAGTTGTGCATGCACTCCTTAATACACCTTCAACAAGTTTATAGAACACAAATTTCCAGCTCTTTGCCTATGCCACTGCTCTATTGCTTTTTGCCCCCATTTTTCAAATAACACAATGGTGAGAGAATGTAACAGTGGGAAGTTGAAGAAAGGAAAGGATGGGAGGCCTTCCCTCACTCTTAAGTCTGTAAAAGATCTGTCACTCTGTGATGGGTGAGACCCCTCCATCCTTTCTCACAGCCACCTTGTGTTCATAGAAAAGGCTTTCAGATAAAAACATATTGGAGTGGACTGTGCCCTTCCATGCCAGCTTGGCTCTATGCACACAGAGCTTCTGGAAACAGCAACAACCACATTGCTCCAGCCGTCAACCACGCTCCTTTGGCTTCCTCACCGCATCCCAAAGTGTTCCACTTGGACACGACTACACACCCGGCTACAACTGAGCCTTTTCTCCTTCTTTTCCAGGTGACATTGCCACAGGGAAACGACTGCAAAGCAGGGCAAACCCCAGCTGCAAAAGCAGGCTGAACACTCCCAGAGTCAGTGCGTTAGGCCACGCATTCCAGACTGCAGCAGAACACAGGAGCTGTCAGTGCTCGCTGTTCCGGATCGAGCTGCGAGGCTTAGCCGGGAATTGGGTTAGAGTTACATAAACCCTAATTCAAAAAGGATTTCAGCTCATCGTCTGCTTCAGCTAACACAATTACAGAAGAAGCTTTGTCAATACACTGAAAAGATTTATTCTTTGCAAATGTTCCTGTTGCATTTACAGTCAGAAGGGAATTAGGACAGAGACAAACGATGCCCACTGTGCAGGCAAAGTTTCCACATGAGACACGCAATGCAGAGGAGTTTGGGCTCATGCTGACACGCCACAGATGATGAGGAAGGGAATCCTCCTAAACTTACACTAAGGGAAAGAAAAAAACACATGCTGCTTCCCCAAGAGCTGTCAGCAGTTACTCTGTCGAGTGAAACTAAGGGGTTACAAAATATAACTTTATAAAGTTTTTAGTTAAAGCTGCTATAAAGTTCTAGAATAACTGGCCATTCACCTTAAACCGCAGAAGTGTTTTAAGTAAACTGACTGACTGATTAAAAAGGCATGAAGAACAAAAAAAAGCTATGATATACTTATTCCAGAAGCTGGACTCTGGCTGTCTTGGGTTACACAGCCAAGAGCTTTCAGAACTAGGAGAGACATAATACCAAGCCAAATAACTTTGATATTCAAGATCTATTAATATTCAAATACACAATGCTGTTCTCTCTCATACATGTTGTTCAAAACCTATTTTGACTAGGAGAGGAGTACTTGTACTGTTTTATGGACACATACAATTGACTCATACGTGCAAGGTCTGCTTGAAGTAAGAGATTTCTGGAGCACAGTTTTGTAAGAAGGTTCAGTGAAAAAAAAAAAATTATACCTGAAAAAATCATTTCTATCAATTCAAACTATAGGGGCTGAATCAGAACTCAAATATCTCCAACCTTTGGCATATCAAACACAGCAACACTGCTATTTCTAGGTACTTCCAAGTGCTACTGGAGATTTCACACACCTGTGGAAGACACGGATATTATTAAAGAACACAGAGCACTACTCAGGACAGAAGCTGCTCCACAGCAGTTTGCCTTCCATTTTCACATCTGTTACATTCAAATAATTGACAGGCATGCAAAACAGCCTGGCATGCCTCTCATTTGGGGTTGGAACGTGCTACAGGAACACACTCACTCCTACAAAATGCATTAGCACGTTCATGATGGGGCTCTTAAGGATTCTTTCTCAGAATTAAAAGACACTTTTTTTATCATACATGAATCAATATTCACATAAGAGACTTTTATAACTATAAATTAACGCTCTTGCTGTCCAGTACTGGTCACAGCACAGCTCTTGATGACCACAAAGAGTAGCCTGTAGCGTGCAGAAAAATCCTGTTTAGTCATTACATCATTACCGATCTTTTCCAACCAGAACCAGGTCTAACAGAGCTCTGAGCAGCCAGAAGATTTGAGGGGTCTGAGTGGCAGAGTGAAAACACAGAACTGAGAGAAGAGCCAGCAGCTAACCAGAGTAATGGCACACCAGAGAGACCCATTAGGATATATAAGAATTTAGCATTCTCTCTTAAAAACAAGCAAAAATTGTACAGGTGGGGATTTCAGGCAGAGAGATCAAGGACTTTAAAAGTCTGTGGCAGACTTTAAGAGTCTATGGCAGAACCCAGATGCAAACCTGAACACAGACTTTCTGTCATCTCTTGAACCAATCGCTGGGGTTCTGGTTTTGGATCTTTGAAATTCTTCAGAGGAAGGGGGGAAAAAAAAGGGAATTGCATGGATACCTCTGAGGAAAAAAAAAATGACATGTAAGGGAGCTGTGGGAGTATTAGCAAATCCTGAGAGTAAAGATAAAACAAGAAAAAGTACACATTCCTTTGAGCCTTAGAGAAGTCTGGATTTAACTCAAAGGAAAGAAGGCTGAGTGTTCCTAGTCACTGTAATGAAATGCTACACTAACTGAACTACAAAGCCATGAAAATTGGTTTCTGTTCACACCAAATCACACTAAACATGCATTTCACCATGGGATGAAGTTCAGGTGCTGAATCTACAAAGCAGTGCCATTTTTTGGCATTATATATGTACATTGTCTACTTAATTTTAACACATTTTCGCCACCCTGAAAGGTAGCACAAAAGGAGAGTATCACCTTGAAAAACTAATGTGCTCAAAACACCATGAGCAAAATTATCTCCAGAGAAGAACAAAGCTTTGACTGCATCTTAATTTCAATATCCCTCCATTTGTTTTCAGAAATCTAGTTTTTTCTCTATAGTGTGACTTGCTATGACCTGTGGTTTCAGCCACATAGATATATTTCAGCTACAAGATGCAGCTTATTAGTAGCAAACTACTCCAATGCTAAAAAGGAAAAGAGATCCATTAGCAGTAAATAACCATGAGAGAAGAGTTGGTAATAAAAAACCCCAAATCTTCAAATTAAAAAGATAAGAGGGTAAACTCTTCTTTCAGGAATGAGAAAACATGTTTCCCAGAATCCCACAATGTTAAAATGGCTGTAGTAGGGTACCAGGAGTCCTGGTAGAAGAAGCTTTACAAGTAAGTGTGAGATTGACCATTGAACTGTGGATGGAGTTTGGGGCATGTCAGCCATTTAGTAAGCTAACAGAAGTCAGGTTTTCCCTTGATGTACTGCAGCCTTTAGGATCAAGCTATTTGAATTTACTCTCAGAAATTTTAGCCTCAGTGCTTACTGGTGTCACAGCTATTTTGAAATAGGGATCAGCACTGCCCAGAGATAACACCGCTGCAGCATAAACACCTGCCAGCTAAACTGACAGCTCCTCAAAGATGCCTCTGGACAGCAATCCCAGAAGAGCTCATAGCAGCTGAGTTAAGCTGGAGGTTCACAAATAGACCACGTGAAGAGCTACTTCTCTCAGCCTGAAGCTTCACTGTCAACAATGTTCAGGAAAGCAAATTATACACCACCAAATTCCTGCAGTTTGCAGGTAATTTTTCATATAAACTCAGTAGGAATCTATAAATCATGCCCTAAATTAATAACCTTTTAGTTGTACTGGGGAAACAGGTGCAAAACGGTCACGTTCCCATGCAGTGAATCCAAATGTTGTGAAGTTTTCCTTAGCATTTTTAATTAAATAAATAGTGACATCGAATTTTAAAAAAACAACTCAGTTCGAACTAAATAAGCAAGTCTTCCACATAGCCATAACAGGAAAGTGACAGGATTAGGACAGCACTCCCTACCAATCCTCTTTGTTAATCAGTTACTTCACCACATGTAAAATGAGGCCCCACTTCTTCAATCAACTCTTTTCTGAGAGACCACTCACTATCTACTTAAATATTTATTCAAGGCTATTAAGTTTTGCAATGGTAAAAGGGTTAGAGTGCAGCACAGAAGTCAACTGCAAGGTCCTGGGGCAAAATTCAAGTATTCCAGATATTGGAATCGGAATATTACCAAAATAAGACGAATGTGCAAAAAAATAATTTCTTTAAGCCAAATAAAGGCCATTTTATCTATCTTTTAAAACAAATGGAGCCTTTGAATCACGTACTGTCTTTTCTGTTTCTTCATTATTCCCTCATATCATTTAGGGTAGAAATGACCTTTAGATTGGGTCCAATCTAACACTGCCAAGTCCACCACTAAACCATGTCTCTATGGATACAAAGAGATGTAAAACCAGTCAGTGCAGTGATTCTGCACCTGAGATACTCTAAAGTGCTGCAAGGCAGAAACAAAGGATTTGGTAATGTGGAAACAAGCAGGAGACAATGCAGAGCAGATACGGAATTTCTCAGGAGAGATGTTTAAAAAAAACCAAAATAGTTTTCTTGGGTTCCTCTATGACACAGACATTTAAACACAGAAAAATGGATGTTAATAATAGTAATAAAAACAAAAAAGGAAGGCTGAGCAGCCTGAAACCCACCCCCAGCCTTCAGCCATGAGGCAAGCAAAAGCAATTCCTCCTTGGAATTCCTCCTCTTGGAACAGGAATCCCAACCAACATGGTCACGAACAAGGAGCTACTCAGGAGCAGCAGTGTTTTGTCACTCTGCTTATGTAGCCATGTGCAATCTGGTTGCTCAACTTTTATTTAATCTGGCAACATAACAAAGCATGACTGGAAAAGTCCAGAGCCTTGCTTGTTATTGCTGCCCACCCATAATGACTGCTGCAGCAAATGACCTGGAACACCACGCAAAAAGGACTGAACAGGCTGCCTTGGGTGGGAATGTGCAACCACCTTATGGAACCAGAGCAGAAGCTGAATATTTAGGCTCACTCCCTTTTCCTGAGGTACTCTAGCACAGGTACAGTGGTGAATATCCACCCCTTAATGAAAATAAATGCCAAAGCATGTTTTTTCTCTGAGAAGAGAGAGAGTGGCTCATCCAGCTGTTTGAACACACCTATGGTTAACTTCCTTTGGCTTCCTCCTCTTCTGCTCTGCAGGTTTGTTGATTCTGGTATACCAGGACTCAAAAGAAATGCTGGGTAATGTGGGAAATATATGTAGCTATTTTTAAAATTTAATGTTTTAGAAACCTGAGGTAATTTCATTAATAACAGTTTACATTTATTTATAAAAGTATATATGCAGAACAAAGTCCTACATAAACACACAAATGTTGCTGTGCTATTACTAGCTACTTTTTATGGCTCAGTTACAGCAGTCAAAAATCTCCACTGTAAGGGTGTAACAACATCAACAACAAAAACCCTACACAGCAAAAACATTCTGTGCTTTTAATAGGTTGCTATGGAAATATTTTTCCTTTTTTAATATCGAAACAGCTTCACACACCCAAGCGGAAGATTGGTTGCTCAGACACTAGTTTGAGAAGCTTTCTCCATTTGCAGGATGGTAACAAGCCGCCCAGAAAAGTCCCCAAAAAAACTGTTATAAGTTAGCATAAACAAATAAAAAAAAATCTAAATTGACAACTGGGAAATAAAGCAGGTAAAGGCACGACTTACATCCCAGAAAAATGGAATGTCATCAGTCAGAGAGGTTCTGCAGTTTGGTAGGAATCTATGAAGCTCACACAAAAGAATTTCTCAGCTCAGTGCAAAATGTACATTTCAAGGTTAGGTTCTCCACAAAAAAATGGAAAATCAGATAACTCACCTTGGCATGAATCATTTCTTTGACTGAGAGTACTTCAGCAACGCTCAGGTACATGCAGAAGATTTAGAAAGCAATAGAAAAACAAGCCCACTTCAGCACGATTACTTCAACACAGGATAGCTCAAAGGTGGAGGGATGTGACAGCAATTAAATGTATCAACCCCAGAGTCCAGAGACTCAGATTCAATTTTCAGCACTTTTATGGACACCCTCAGGCATACAACATCTACACCCATAGATCTCTGCTCCCTATCAGAAAAACTGCAGTGAACAGCACCTTCCTGTTTCAGGAGGAAGGGTGTGAGGATAAATACATTGCAAGCGTGTGAGGCATCCAGACATCATAACAGTGGGAGCAAACACATCCCTAAAGCTGGCACAAGAGTTAGTGCCGTGCTTGTACACACAGAGCTCCTTTCCCTTCCTACACCTCCAAGCAGCTGAGCATGTTTCAGAGTGACACTGCGGCTCTAAAAGTAGGGCACAATTCCACGTTGTCCAGGTTTCCGGCATCACCTGAATTCATCTGGGCAGTTTCACTGTATTAGGATATAACCCAAACTCGCAGACAATTAGTTCTGAGACAGCTGAAGTGGTCAGAGAACCAGCTTGGTTTCCCTGTCCCTCTGCCAGCCTTTGCTACCCCCACAGAGCCCGTGGTTTCTCAGGACTGGATACATCTTCTCTTCCCCCATCCCTGCTAAAGCACAGTGCCTTCCACAGCAGTCAGGGACCATTACTGCTTCAGCTATTGCATCCAAACCTGCCCTTCCCAAATACAGCCCTGTCTTCCTTGGGATAAACTGAACGTGACACTGCAAGCACAGCTGCACTTGCTGCTGACAGGTGCCAGGAAAACTTGTCACCCAGAAGTGATACGGATCTTCCCGGATTGTCCCTTCAGTCAATCTGCAAGCCTGTGGGAGTGCATATTTAATACCCATTAAAGCCTTCTAGGAGCTACCCAACAGGAACAAGGTCAAATTCCTTTTCAAGGATCATGTCCTACCTACTGGTGAAAGGTATTTTGCTTTGATGGCTCCTTCCCACCCCAAATTTGCTTTCATTGGTGGTGTGGAATGATTATATAATGGAAAAATACCAATATTTAAACGGAAAACAAAAAAAACCCCAACCAACCAACCCAAAAAAACCCTCTACTTACATATATTTATGGAAGTCATGGACATTTTCAGAAGCCAGACTCACAGATTTCTGATGATATAGCTACTATGAATCCTAGTACATTAAACACCTTTTTCACCTATTTTAATTAGAAATTTAAAACCTGCACTAAGAGAACCACTGCATCAAATTTCAACAGAGATTAAGAAGAGGAAGCAGTACTTTTGAAAAAGTCAAAAAGTCAAAAAGTCAAAAAGTACAAAATGATTTCAAAAGATATCAAGGCAAGGTATTGATGATTGCCTAACAGCACATTTCAAATCAAAACACTAAAAAAACATACATGATGTTCTAATTACACAGAGCAGTCATCCTGTTGATCACTGAAACCAAAGGACTTTGGCAAATGAAAATGCAGGAGTGCAGAAGGGAGATCAAACAGGGCAGCTGTTTGGGAGCACTGAAACTCAGCTCTGCCCCAGCTCTTACCCTCCTGTGAGCTTCTAATTCAGGCCAGTGCTTGTGAAAGTTTGAAAGGAACTATCAGAGGAGCTGCCCATCAGTTTGAATGTCAGTGCTGCCATCAAACATCTCCAAAAGTCAGAAATTTCCCTCAAAGAACTCCACAACTAAACCACAACAATCTGAAACATCTGCTTCACCACAGGAACAACTGCAGATGGCTTTACAGAATTGATTTATAAACAGCATTTTTCCACACCTTTTTTTTCCCCCTAATTATCACTTTTCTATGAGGTACTGAAAAGTTTTTCTTGCTAGCAACTAGCAAAGCCAGAAGTCAGTGGCAGAATTGACATGTCTAAGATCTGGTCCCGCACTTGCTGAACAACACAGAAGAATTTTTTTCATTCTTGAATAAAAATTCTTGATGACTGAAATTCAATGTAAATTAGAAACTTTTAAAAGGTAATTTAAACAGAGTACAGAGATCATGCAGCAGAAAAACCTGTGCATGAGACTATTCAGCAGTTTCAAAGAGCAGTTCTCTTTTTAAAGCTCAAATGTGTTCATTTGTAAGAAGTGGAAATCTTGGTGATTTAACAGCACTATGCCCTCCAAAGAAAGTACGTATCTACCTGAAAAAATGAAGAGCCTTAAATGAATTCCAATTACAGAAAATGAACCACTAGGTCTTCTCAACTTTATCATTTTCCCTTCAGATGTGTGCCTAATATCTCAGTAAATTCAAAAACAGACCTGAAAAAAATGGTACAGTACACATTTTTGACAAATAACACTGAATTAGCATGTTTTTAGCCATCTGTAGCTGTGAAATTGATTGCTTGCTGAATACAAACAAAATACATCTTCTAGCACTGGCAAACTCCAGTACACACTCTATTGTAACTAAGCAAGACCAGATAAAGGGATCACTTTTAATCTGAGTCATCATTGTTCTACAGTTTTGCTCCAGGCCTCCGTGCTTATTCCTACAGAAGATTTTTGTCATACAACTTTCCATTTCTCTCACAGGCAAAACCTGCAGTTTGTTGTATGACCAACCAAATCCCAAATGTCAGAATCTTGCAAGTTAAATTTCTTTCAAATACTCAGCAGCTTTCTCATCCAAGCTATCTCCTTCTACCTGTTGTGTAATGGGTTTGGTACCAGCAACTATACACGGTTCATAGAGTAATTGTTTATCCCGTAAACACTGTTTATACTCACAAATTTAATTTGTTTTCACCCTAGACTGACTGTAAGGCTGAAATAGTATTTTTCACTGAATAACAAATTCAAATAAATTTGAATAAAGAACCACTACAATGTTTGGCACTACGGGTGCCAGCAGCTACTGGTTGCAGTACAAAAGCCAGTAGCCACTGGCACTGCTGTTCAAAAGTTTGTCTAGTCCTAATTCTTTAACTGTCCTTATTAAAAAAAGATTATCCTGGCCAAATTAGGGAAATTTTAAAGCAAAATATTGTTTCCTATAAAAAAATCTGGAGAGCAGCAAGAGTGATGTGTTATCCTTCTGTTCACCGTAGCTTTTTTACAAATTACCACTGCAGATCTGTTCCCGAAGATCAGGAGGATGCTCTACTTTCCAGCCTCTTCTGCTGAGATTCAGAGCTTACTTTTGATATACTAAGATTTGAAGCTGGACTGCAGCTGAGAAAAACCTCCCACTGAGAGGTGAATTAGTCTTGGAGGTTTGAGTCATGACTACCCAAAGCAGGACGCAGAGCCTTCACTCTCTCTACTCCAGAGCTGCAGCAGGGACAGACTGTCACATCACAGACCCATTTTCCCACCAGCCTGGGCTGTGTCCAGACAGGTCCCACTGATGCCATCACAACGGAAAAAATAGGTGTACACCTATATGTTAACATATTTTGCCTTACAAGTTTCAGCACCTCACAGTAAAATTTAGAACAATTCCACGGACTAATGTTATACAATGTAGACAACATAATTTTTTAATTTCACCCTTCAATTTATTCTGTGGTTCCCAGCTGGAACAAAATTATTTCCTAAGCATTTAAATTTAAGAGAGTTTCACTCTATTGGCTGTAGAGTAGGGTTATGGGAAAATACTAATTTTATGTGGTGATGACCACATGAAAGAGGATTTGTAAGAAGACTGAGAAGAAGTGGAATGTACAGTGATATATTCAGAAGTAGATATTTAAATTTAGGGAATTCCAAACAGAAGATCTATTGTACAATTCTCTTTTTCCCCCATTAATTATTCAGAGATGCCAGAGAGGACACTATAATGTCAGCCTTAATTTACATGTGACTTAATATGAACTTATGCTCCCAAATTCAATGTATGCATATGACAAGAAGGGATCCTCAACTCAAACTTTATACTAACTTGAATTTTTTTCTTCCCAAATTTTACAATTCAAACCGCTTCACCTACATTTAATCTGTAATTATTTCTTTTAATTGTTTGCTGCTTAATAAAATCAAGAACATCCTGTTTTGAATGTTCATAAATAAAATATTCATATAGTCTATACAACAGGAAGCATTTGTTTAGTGTGGTACAACATCCCAGTTGTACAAAAAGGTAGTGCATATTTATATGCAATTTTGTTTTACTCTATGAAAACAGGCTGCTTAAAAACTACAAACTAAAAGATCAATCTTTGGGGATGACAGTGATACTTGAATTGCAAGATTTGCAAAACCAGACTCTAAGAAGACCACATACAAAGACAGGAAAATGCAGGGTTCAAAGAAAACTCTCTTTGCTAAGTCCTGGCTGTTATTAAAGTAAGAGCCTGGAGCCTTAGACACTAATCTAGATATTGCAGCATATAGAGATTTAACTGATTTGCACTCTAGCAATACCAAAAATTGGCAGACACTAACTGGGGACATTTGTTTTATTACAAGCAAGATTAGAACCCAGGTTTTATTTTTGTGCAGACAGTCTTAGCTGCCAGAAGAGTGCCAGTTCTGTTAGTAAGAATAATGGTGACATTTTGCAAAAAAACTTCCTTTTAAAAAAAAAAATGTAGTCATACCTTTTTTTCCCCTTGATTTCATTAATAATCAGTACCACAAAAATATTCATATCTTTCAGGCTTTGAATCATCTCCTTAGAGAAGCCACTTCCTTCCCAAGCCCATTCTGCAAACGGGAAAGATTTGGTTTTACAGTTTGCCAAAACTCTAGCATCAAAATAAATCTGATTTTCATAGTTCATACCTTCTTGCAGGTGCAAGCAGGCTGCTTGTTTAATTAAGTTAGGGGTCTGGAAAGGGCAGGTGCTCCAAGCTAGCACTGCTTTTACTTGGTCTACAGGGGCATTCATTATATTTGAACATCAATTGGAAACTCAGAATTTGTACTTGTTTTTCAGGTGTTGCAGGGATAAAAATCTCAAGGGCTTATCATCCATGAATATCTCCAGGCCTTGACAGTCAGCCAGCAGGACTTACCGGAAGGATGAAGAACAAAAGCAGGAGAAAAAGTGCAGAAGACATTAATCTACAGAAAATCCCATGAGACAAGGTCAGTACATCGGTCATTGTCTGTCTGAGGTGAGAAATTCAATAAAGTCAGAGCCCTGTAAATCTCCTGATGAATCTTGGTAACATCTTTCATTTCAATAACAACTTTTATGGCTGGCAGAAGGTAAAACACTTTGTGATAAGCAGCTCTTGAAAAGTCTCAGACAACTGCAGTTGCCGGCCTCAAACTAACCAGGGATAGCTTGTTGCCTTGAAATGTCTACCAAAATTGAAGCCTCAACTGTGCAGATTAATTTCTTAACACAAACTGTTTGTTTGTATCACAATACTCTCAGGAGTCCCCATCACACTGGGGGACATTTTCTTCTGTCCTGTATGGCTACACAGGCGAAGAGTAGCTCCTCTTCCTTAATCCCATATGCAAAGTACATAACATATTTCTGGACTATAAACCTTTTATTACTACTTTCTTCTACCCAGAGCTCAGAAAGCCTGTGCTCCTCCAGCCCTGTCAAACCAAGAAATTCAACAAGCAGAAGTAGAATTTAAACAATATAGTTCATTCCATGATTGATCTAATGGCATTAGGAGTTTGGAACACCATGAACCAAACTCGTTCTGTACTAAAGCAAAAAAAAAAGTCAAAGGCTGCAAACTCACAAAAAATCTTAGATTGAACTTCTAATGGCAACCACTGGACAATCACCTGTGCTGTGGCCAAATATTAAAAGCTCATGGAAGAGTCTTAAAATTAAGTTGAATTAATTCATTCTATGACGTCCATAAATTATTCTTACTAAATAATGAATGAATCCTATGACCAGAAGAAACTCCTTTATGAGTTAACATACCATAGGTTGTTTCACCCACAGTTTAAGCGCCCTAATTAGTATCTTATATATAACAAGCAGCAAGTGTTTAACTCTTTGTGTACAACCACAGTGGATGGGACCAACCAGCTTTAATTTGCCCAATGCCACAAATTATGTGTTCGTTTAACTTGAAATCTTACAATGTGCAATAATCTTCTTTCTGTCTGCTTGTTTGCTCTTTTTTTTGTCTTGAATCCTCCCTTTTTTATGTTGAGCCATTCTAGAAGTAAATAGATATACTGAATAAAATTAATTTGACACAGAAAAATTGTAAAAGGTATCTTCAGGGAAATAAAAACAAAATATGAGAGATAAATATTTAATAAAAAGGCAGTGAGGTGAAACCTACATCACCTTCAGACGCCCTCCTGTCACAAACACATCAAAACCTGTAATCTGACATTGCCAGGGCAGGTAACAAGTTGTGACAACCAGTTGGCAACTGTGCATAATATTATGCTATTCTAAAGCCCAGGGCTATTTATATTCATCTTGTCATTCACCCAGTCCAGCTCATTAGATTGTTTTGTCTGCAGATGAAAAACACCTCTATGCCCATGGAATTGCATTGCACCTAGGCTTTCTACCTTGCAGCCTACCACTGTAGCTACCAGAACCACCCTTCCTGGATTGCATTGATTTTAAGTGAGTATTTAAAACCCAACACAGAGAAGCCCAGACTGGCTGTGAAGGGGTTGTTCTGCTGGTACAGCACAGGGCAAGGCTGGAAGTCCAGAGGAAGGGATGGCCCTGGCAACTTGATGAGGGTAGGTAGGTCTGGTTAGTCCAGGCACAGAGCAGCACAACAGAGCCTTTGGTATCATATACACTGGGCATAATGTACTCTTAGCTATGTAGACTAAAATTTATTTTTCAATTGATCTCAAGAGAGCTGGAGACTATTTAAAGGATTTTAAAATATGTTATCACAGCGTATGAGCTGCTTCTAGTTCATCTCTGTTTCGTGAGGGGTTATCCTCCTTAAAAACCAATATGCACGTTCAAATGCTGGCATATGGCACTGGCTTGAAGAACAGATGCCCTTTTGGATCTCCAGTGGGTAAGGGATGACACACAAAATATTAAAATGACCTTGAGAGAGGTTCAGGTTACCTGTGAAACACTTCATACTTCAATATTCTTTTTACACATATTAGACTTTAGATAAAACCTTTAAAATCAAAAAATTCCATAATCCTTACATGACAAATTCCTTCTAAATGGCAACATTTAAAAGTATTCTTTTTCCTTCCATTTTTATTATTTTCCCTGCTTTCATTTTTTAATGGAATAAATCCCTTAGTGTTTGTGAAAGCCACCAGATCAGTAGCCCCAGAGACCCAAGTCTAATTAAGTCGTTTCCAGAGTGTGTGGCTTCCTTTTCCCATTATATAAACAGAAGATGGCAACCACCCAAACTGCACCGTGGGTACCCATAACAGCCAACATCCACTTCCCACTGAAGTCAAGGGTCTCGATCCCTTGTGCTTCCCATTTTCACTTTTCCCACTGTACCAGAGAAGGTTACTTCATACAGCCACCTTCACCAGTAGAAATTATTATCCCCTTGGGGATCGTTTGGGAAGTGCCCCTTAGCTCCAAACCACAAAGCAGAAGCCCATCCTGTGGCAGTGCAGCAGGTCCCTGCTGTATCACAGGCAAAAACCTTCCTGTTCTTCTAACTCCCACAATAAAGAGCAAAACACAACAAATCCCTCCTGTTCATGACTACTTTATATTATTGGGATTTTTTTTTTTTAAGCTAAGCTGTAACCTAACAGCAAGCTTGAAACGGAGTATGCCGAGGCGACCCTGGCACTACTGTAATACTTTAGGATCAAGAAGTAAAAAGAAAAGAAGTGAGAACTTGTGCCTCACACATGGTGTGTCATCTCTGTGATGCTGCACCGAAATCTGCACAAAACAAAAGAACTCAGTCTCATATTCCCAAGTCCCCAGTGGAAATAGCAGCCTAAAGGAAAAGCTAGAACTGAAGCATTAGTATAAATTGGCTTTTAGTACTCATAATGGCTTGTCACTCAAAATTCCCAGATGGCAGCAGAAATAATTTCCTGAGTTTGTGAATAACATAAATTAATATCTCCAATCTGCACAGAAGTACCTTGTTTGCTTACCAGCCTCCTGTCTTATGTATTACTTGCTGGTTCAGGTTCTGCAGCATTGCTACAACTGTGCATAATACATCCTAAGTCTACTGCTTTATTTAAATGAGCCCGAGTATCCCAAGTAAAAGGCTCAGTACAATGAAGATTTAACTACCAATGAAATAGAGGATTATTACAGATGCAACTAGAACAGAGAGCCAGTACATCAATGCATTTATATATACATTCACAAATACAACAGACTATTCTATTCATGCTGAAATACTGAGATAAACATCTTGGGGCTGTATTGACTCAGTACACCTTATATATGGCTGATCCAGCCAACCCAAAAGGGCTACGCCACCTCATAAGAAGAGCTAATGTCTAACATGACACACAACAAAATATTGGTTTAGCATGTGCTGAGAAGAAAAAACAAGTTTCATTTGCTTGCAGTAAGACATAGCTTAAAACTGGCCAACCTCGCTCACATAATTAACTCTATTGATTTCAAGAGATTTAGACTGACAAACCCTTAAAGTGGGGTTGATCTCATCTGACTGTAAACAGAAAGTGGATATCTACATGTGAGTGAGTCAGCTTAAGCTCCTTTTACAGCAGGGATCTGCAAGTGGGTTATTAACCATCAGTCCCTCTACTGTTTGTGGAGACAAGCAGGTGCTTTTATGGGGAAATCTAGAGGCTCCTAGATTGGGTTGGGTTGAGCCTTTTCCTTTACAGGGAGTCTTGACACAAACTTTCCTTCTCCCCCTCTCTATAATGGTCACAATAGGGAAAGGAAGTGAAAACCAGCGTGCTGCTCAAGGTTTAAGGCAAAACAATTAATACAGTGCAGAGTCCTTTCCTATTATGAACAAAGGCATCTCTGAGTAGGAAGAAAGATAAGCAGAACTCACACTAGACCTATGAACATATTTTTTTAAAGCGTCCACTTTGTGCTCCTTTTCATTCTGCAGAAGACTGTGGCTGCTTCAGAAGAGTTCCTGTAAAGCACTGATCTAATACGAGCAATTTTAAAGTTATTATGCAAGATAATTAGTTACCCAAGTGAAACTAAATATTTAGATGTGAGACACAAAGTCACCCAAACTGCCAATCAAAATGATATTAGAATTAATTTGAAACAGTTAAGTTTAACAATACGCTTCCTTTAAAAATTAAGCTCTTGGGTTTTCTTTTTTGTTTCTTAGTTTGAAAACAATAAATGATCTTTCTGCATTTCTGTGACTTTTTCCCATCTTCTATGCTTTCATGCGAAACCCAACCACCTATGGTAGCCTTCAGCAGACTTGCACAAGGAATTAGCAGAAGACCCAAATACATTTAATTGTCACTGGAGTATTATTACAAAACTTTGCACTAAGGTAGGTTTCAGTCCCACAGAAACTTTCAGGATGAAACATAAGAGACTACAGAGGAACAGGAGACCCTCTGCAACACGGGGACTTCTTTGTCTTTCTCCTTCCTCTTTCTGGACAACACCATAAGATGTGGAAACTGAGAAAATTACTCGGTTTGCCTACTGATATTAATTCAACACTTGCCTAGAACAGTGAATCCTCATGAACCTCATACACACAAGCAATAAAGGGCAAAATGTTAAATGCAAGTCATGCCCAGGAAACAACACTGTTCCCAAGCTACAATGGCCTTCCACGTGCATTCAAGACAGAAGAAATTCAATTCAAAAGTCAACTCCAGGCTAAGTATACCTTTTAAAATAAATCCTGCCCTTCGTCGAGTCAAAGAAAGGGGCAGACTTTTTGTGTCTGCCAAGTTTGTGGATCTGGTGTGGGTTTATTTTTTCCCTTAAGTTGTGATCAACTGAAAAACCTCAGGCAAAATTCTGAAAGTTATCACAGTAAAACTATTGAGTCAGTAAAAGTACTAGGAAGAAAGCAAGCTTCTAGTATGTGTTTTTCTCTGTTTTGTTGTAAAAACACATTTGTGCACGGATTTTATTTCCCCGTTCTTCCTCTCAGATGCACAAGTAAATAAAGATATAGAAAAGCTGCACTGGAATTCTCTCTCAAGACGCTTATTTCATAAAAATGTTTTTCAAAGTTTACCTTGGACTTTTTTTGCAAGGGAATAAATGCATGTTTCCCAAGGTGAATAACTAACATTTGCCCTCTCCATCTTAACCGGCACACAGGGATAAGCTGAACTCATCAATTCAACTGCCATAATAAATTTTAATATTCTGCACACACATTTTCTTATTTTTATATGACTGAGGAAAACAAAAAAATCTTGTAAGAAGGAGGAAAATACTACATGTTCATAACAATCTGGAATATACAGCATAAACCACTCGGGCTTTTCTGTACTCATAAAAGCTCAGTGGTAACTGCTCCAGCCATAGCTTACAAAAATCAGTCAAGGAACAGGCTACAGATTGGTCTGGAAAAACAACAGGGTCAGAGTGGAATTAATTCCTATCAAAACGCAGAGTGAAGCAGATTATGCCAGTGTCACTCATGCTGACTATGGCTTTACTGACCAAGCCAGTAGGATTGCAGGAGTCATTAGGATTAAGGAAAGAGTACTATGCAATTCAGAAAATAAAATATTTTGTCTGGAAAACTTCCAGGTCCAATACAAGGGGGAAAAAAAAAATAACTATTAGAAGGCAATTGTGCGTGATGGGAGGTTAATCTAATGCAGCAAATATTCTCAAGATTGGAAAAATCAAACATGCAAATCTTGGATGCTTCTATTCTAGAGAGTCATTATGGGAAAACCTATGTGTGGAAGAACAAATGGATGTACAGAATGAGCATTTCCATTAATTAAATTCTCATCTCAGTAAAGTCTGTTTATTTAAATCCCTGAGCACCCTAACTCAGTGAAACTTAGGGGTAGGCAAGTCAACTTGGAATGCCTTTTTTGAACTGTACAGAAGCACTTCTGGAGTAAATCTACAGAACAAAGAGCTGACCCCCCTGACTTTGTTTGTACCTTAAGGCACACAATAAAGTCAGCCAAAGAATCAATAGCTTGAAGCATTCCATTAGAAGGAAAGTGTTGAAGGCACTGAGGCCATTAGCACAAGCTTAATGAAATTAAGATATTAACAGAGTAAATGGCAACCCAGCTCTTCTATAGGTTGTACTGCAGTTCTGAGTAAACACCATCTTAGGCAAAGGCACAAGGGTCAGTGTTTCAGGGCTTTCAGAGGCAGTGGGAGGAAGGGAAAAGGTTTTGCTTTTAAACACACATTAGAAACTGGAGATTCCTGGAGAGAGATGTATTAATAATTAAAAAGAGCTTCTGGGCTGAAAAACCAATCAATAATATACATTAAGATCAGACATTCCTTAAAAAATTGGCAAACGTGGGGTTTCAGAGGTTGTGTATTCACACATGAGAATTTCTATTTACATGCCTCGTATCTGTCATTACTATATCAAATTAATGCTAAACTCAAGAATTTTTAAACAGCGGTTCCTTAGAGTGTTGTGCTTAAAGCTTGTAGTAATTTACAAAATATTCCTTGTTACCCAGCAGAATTTTCTTTATTGTTCTTCTAGTGAAAGATTTAAGTGATTATACTGATTTGAGGGTTGGGTTTTGTTTTGGTTTGTTGTTTTGGGGGGTTTTTTGTGATCTACGTGTAAGGAATTTCATGAAAGTGAAATTTTAAAAGAAAGACAATTGCCTTCTGTCAATAAGTTGCTAGGTAGTTCTTACTAGGGCATGAATTAAAATGGGTTTTACTGTGAAAGTATCAGCTCACCGAAATGAACAGGAATTCTTGTTCATGTATAGTTCTGCTAGAGTTCTTAATGACTTTGTTACCTTTACACAGATTTTTCAGACTTCTTTTGGGGAAGTTCTCCAAGCAAGGTATGAAACATTTGCTACAGCACTAAATTAAATTACAGAAAACCATAGAAAATGTAAACTTTACAAAACAACCATACTGTAGTCAGCAAGTGAAATGAGATCTTTTTACAAGTTTCAGTCATTGTCAAGACAACTGGTAACTCTACAAAAGCCTGCTAGCTGAAATTTTGCCAAGGCAATACAAAGTAGCAGAGTTGACAGTACCAGAAACTAATGGACTATCAGAGTTTCCCTTGCTAAGCCAAACTGCACTATTTTATTTTATTTTATTCCCTGAACAGGACATGGTAACCCTGCAAACATGCCTGCTTTGCCACCTTGAAATAGCACACAATTTCAGAAAGGTGGATTGAAACTACCTCTGAACCATAAAAAGCTGTCTTCAGAAAGAAAACACAGCACCTTCCTTGCACATCTTTATTCCTTTTTTACAAATTTAAAAGTATAAGGCAAGTATTCCTTGTGCAGTGCAAAGCAAGAAAAGGAACTTTATCCAAACCAGTGACAGAAACAAACACCACAAGGGCTCCAGCCCCAACCTGCCCATGTACAAAACTGTCACAAGGTCACCCGGCATTTTACCAAAGCAGTTAGCATATAAATTGAGCCTAAACAAGAGGAGATAAGTATGTCCTCTGACAAAGAAGATTCCCAACAAAAACGACAAAAGAATTTCCATTATGGAAGAAAAAAATTGCACTCATTAAAAATGTGACAACATTTATCTTCCCGCTGCAAACATTCTTTTAGCCATTCTGTTTATTGCAGAGGGCCCCAAACAGTGTCAAGTTTCTGTGCTTTGTTTCAGAAAAATATTCATACCCGGGCTGATTACAATATATCCCAAAAACAATTTGCCATGTAAATATAATGACTGATTGAATTTGACAAGCCTCCTTCTAGAACAGTAAACACCGAAGCTTTTGTTTAGGGATATTAATCAGCTCAGCAAGCTCAACGTGTCACCTGTGCCAGGATGAGAGAAAAATCATCCCCACCTGCTGGTAGAACAGCCACTAGTAATATCTAAAGGAGGCAGGATCATTAATTGAAAGAATTACTCTGGATCCCAGCTATTCCAACAGGCAGGCTTTCACCAGACACTCATCTTTCCTGTAACTGATCATCCCATTAGCAATAATGATCCTGCTCTCCAAAGGCTGTGGAGGTCCAAATGGAAAAATTGGGAGAGCCTTCTGCAAAGTGAGAGCTGCAAATCCAGGTAGATGTTATAATTCCTCTCCAGACTGGCTCCAAGGCCTGCATTTGCACCTTAATACAGAGTGAAGACAGTGCCCCCTACACTGAGAATATCTTATGTCTTGTAAAACTGACTTTAAGAATAATTAGAAAATATAAATGTCAGGGAATAGTACACCAAAATTCTTAACTGCAGCTTGGCCGTCAGCAAGTCTTAATGACATTCTTACCTTCCTCTGCTCAGTGGCAAAGAACATTACTGAAAATTTGTTTTCAAGTTCAGGCTCCTGTGACTATGTAAAAATGAACTGGCTAACTAAAGTGATGAAGTCAGTGCTCTGAAGAATGCCAAAATGCCACCCTCGGCTGTAAAATGCTAATTTCTTATAGGAGGATATCACATGTGCTGAGCAAACAGGGAAAACCTTCAGATGGTGACAGAAATTACCCTCCATGAACTCAAACATTGCTAAATTCATCTGTCCCATCAGGACAGTGTATGTTTTAACATTTCCAGCCTTGTAATAATGAAGCCTAAAGCCTGTCAAAAGCACACCCTTTCCCACTGACTGATGCTCCCAAGCTCTGCAAGCACGCATGTGCAACCTGGCAATTTTACTGGTTTTCCCTTATTTTTACATTCCCTGATCCTTGCAAATGGGACAGTTGGCTCCTGAAACTAAGACTGGAGCAGTGGAGAACCAGCTCCACGTTTTACTCCCAGGGATGCTGGATTCCAACAGCCCCTGTACTTCCTAGTCACAACCTTTGAAAGACCATGTGATCATGTGATCCCATTAAGCTGAGCAAAATGGACAGTCAGCCCAGATGATCTTCTGCACAATAGCTGGAAATAGCAAACTACACTTTCTGTCTCATTTATTAATACTGCTGCTAATTTTGCTGTGCCCCAGTTTCTCATCCGTCTGCAATCAGAATCCAGTTTAGCTGATGAAAAAGCAAACACGCCGCGGTATGGCCCAGGATGTTGCAGTCGCATTAGGAGAATGAATAATCCCATTTCAGCTCAGGAATCCTTCCCAAAAGCTTAGAAAGGACCTAGAACATTATTAAATAGATCACTGAGCACAAGAGCAGATAATGCCAGTTTTCCTTTGGACTTTGTTCCGGCGTTAATATAAGCGCTTTTGAAAATTTTGCAATGTTTAGGAAATTACTGGGAGCAGGCGAGTGTTCTTTTCCATGCACACTGACATGCAAATAGGAATAAATCCAGCTTTTCAGCTGGTACAAGGAGAGAGTACCTACAGTGTCTCCTTCTATTACCTGGAGGAGACTTATATGGATATAATTATTTCCAAGATTTTTAACCTCTGATTACACCAATTTCACTGCTAGACTCCAAAGTTACTAGAAAGGTAGGCTGATCGCTTTCTTAATAATTCAGAGTCAGATGTAAAAAATAGAAGGCTTATGAGATAACCCAGTAGGTATCTGATTCCTCCTTTTAATGCCAACATTACTGGTAGTAATTTTAAGCAATCACATAATAACCAAAAGGTATTGTGTGAATTCCTCAAAATTTCTATTAGCTGGTGTTTTACCTTCAGTTCCCTGTGGGAAAATTCTGAGGTACGCCTCAAGCAATTTCATTTTTTCTCCTTGGAAAGGTAACACACATTAAAGGAGATTAAGCAGCGGAGGCTTCAAAGTCACAGCAAAAAAAAAAAAATTCAAAATATCTAAGAGACCTACAGAAATGGGATCTACAAATTTTTAAACAACATTTTACTGAAATTCTGCTCCTCTGACAGCCATGTGTTTTGTCATCATTTCTCATTCAAAGGTTTTTACTCGCACTGGCTACTGATTTGACTGCACCTTTTGTGTCAGGTAAAAGGCAGTCAAGACAATCAAGAGCCAACTTAAAATGTAAATAGAAACAAACAAACTCATTCAAGAAGTTGCATACACTGAACACCTGGAAACAACTTTGCATTCACACCTTGGAGCCTTTGTTACGAGTCCATATGGGACTCCAAGACCGAGGCATTCAAAGAATGGCATTCTTCAGGAAGTAGAAAGGAAGTGTGTTGGACAAACAGGCTGCTTCCAGATTTCTGGAAAACGAGTTATAACAAGAACATAAGGAGACTAACCTTACCTTCTGGGGGGTTTTTTAGTGAAGTGGCTCAAGTTGATAGAGAAAAATGAATTTTCATTCCCACTTACGTTATCTTGCATTATAAGTACTCATTGAAATTTGTCTGATTACAGAGTTTAACACAGACCTTTTCAGCAGTTACTTAGTTTTCAAAAATCTCTTTCAAAGAGATAGGCAGCATGGGAACTGCTACACATTTGTAACAGACATCTCATGGCCTAACTCATCTTTTCCTAACCGCTTTTATCTACAAGTTCCCAAAGTCCACCAAATGAAAACTCCTAACTTATTATGAGAGAGGTTCACAATGTTTAAATAGTAAGGTTAATATAGGGGGGTAAAACCACTCTTAGAAAACAAAAATATTAACTGAGTTTGGCAAAATGGAAAAGAAAAAAGGGAAAGGGGACAGGTCATAATGCTCTTCACTGGGCCATAAGCACATCCTGCCACATGGCACTGCTGCAGTGGTTTAAACTACTTAAATTTTCAACCAAATTCTAATTGCTTGACTGCAACCTTGTTTCTATCTCTAGTCAACCCATTTTACTTTATATTTTGGGTTTGGAGCAGCAAAAGCAAGTTAAAACAAAAACACTGCCAGACATGAGACAACTTGAAAACACATCTCCTGCTCCATGCTGGGAAAAGGAATGTGGCCAAAACACCATGCCCAGGTCTCAGTTTTCCTACAGGTAACTATTGCAATTGATAGTTCTGTTTGTCCACTTAAGGGGGGTGCAAGACTTCTCCTTAAGAAGCTGGAACTGAAAGATGTGAAATGTAAATGTGTAAGTTCCTTCGGTCAGGGCCTTCTAGTCTCAGTGTTCCTCCCACTGTCTAAGGTGACTTCATAAAATTGCCTTTTTATTTTTATTTTTTTTATCTAAAAGACACAGCTGCTCATTCTGATGAGATAAACAGGACTTCTTGAGTTTATTTTAATATCAGTGAAAAGGGTACCTTGTGTTGAATTGGCCCTTCTAGGTAAATTGCTTGAATAAATCCTGCTTGTTGGATGATAATTGAATGAGCATGGGGAATTTTGACAGTTCCAGGTGTCGAGAAGTTGGGAGAAAATAACATCTGTTCTCATCAAACAGCAGAAAGGCAAATTCAGAGTCACTCTTAATAAATGCGTAGCATAAACACTGAACAGAGAGTACAAGAAATACATTAAAAAATACTTTTGAAAGTAAAATTATGCTTTTTTTCTTAGCTGAATGTAGCAAAGCTAAACTGCTAGATCCTACATTGTTTTAGCATTTTTTTCCTGTCATATCTTGCACTGTCACAAGTTGTCACTGTGGCTAGAACATTCCCATTCTCTGCACCTTTGTGAAAGCAGCCAGACAATGCCATGGCACACCCTGACACACAAGAACAGCCTGGCTGGATAGTGCTACCTCAGCACAAGTTTTAAAAATAGACAGGCAGCAGAGAACCCATTGTTTAATATTTGCCATTGCCTGTAATTTGACACAGTATTTTACACATTTCCTGTGATAATTACATTATCTTTTACACTTGTGAATACTTTGATTCTTCTTTCCCTTCCCTGTCTTTATGCTTCAGACCCAGTTGCTTACTTGGTGATATGAAAAAAATAACTCCCCAAATGTGACACAAGGAAGAGCCACCCTTCCTGATCCCGACCTGGCCTGTGGGTAATCCAGGGCAGAATTCTGGGGCAGCAGAGGGGACAGAGAAAATGAGTTCCTGCTTTTTATACTGCTCTGCACAGATCATTCTGCTCCCTTCCAAGCCCCACAATTCCTCAGATGTATGAACTACTGCAGCATGGCCATGACAGCAATTTGTGTGAGTCCAACAGAGATAAGATTTTAGAGCAAGAACTTTAAGTACATTCACACTGACTGAGAACTTCATCCAGGGGGACCCACTGTTACATTCTTTCTGTGGGAAGAATGTAATCTAAAAAAAAAAAATTTAATATCTATCAGTATCTTAAGGTTTTTAATGTAAGGAAAAATCTCATGACAGAACAGCCACTCCCAGGACTTCCTTGTTCTCACTTTCAAATAAAAACGTTGTACTTTTTTTTTGGTAACAGAGAGGGTACAAATGCACAGTGCCTGCAGAGATGACTTTACTACTTAAAAGTTTGTCTTAACTGGACAGTTCAAATTATAATCCAATTGCTGGAGAAACAAATATCCATAATTATCTTCCACTGAATCTGTGCTAACGCACACAGCTTTGAGAAACCCTCCCTCTCTGTTCCTTCTTTCCCTAAGGTAGGTAAACAAATTTTTTAAGGAAGTTATAGGGCATTCTTACCTGGCAAAACCAGCCACGAAAGCCAGGTTAAATGAACAAGCTTTTTGTCTTAACCTGCCAAGAAACCTTCCCTGTGGTTGACCCAGCACTTCAAACATACTGAGAGTTCTTATTCCTGTAAGCATTTTCTCAGCTTCAGGACAGCCACTCACAGCCCAAAAGCTGCTCACACAAAGGTCTTTGCAACAAACTGTAATCAGAAAGTCATTGCTGAGTATAACTAAGAAGAATCTAAAAAAATCACTCTCCATGATCACCCCAGTTTTATATTTACCACCTCATCATATCAGCAAAACCTGGGGCTTGGGAATTGCTCTATAAACCCACACTTAAGCCCACAGAGTTAGTGACTGCCATGAGGAGATTTCACTGCTGACAGCCACACAGAGGGTACTTTGGGCTGAGTGGCTGATTATCCATCAATCCCTGTATAAGGGATACAGGTGATCAGCACACAGCCACGTGGGGCAGTGTTTGTAATGCCTCTTTTGCACTACATCATCTGGTACCTCTCTGCTTTCTTGCCACGGTCAACATCTCTCTCCATAGTGTGAAGACAATACTTGCATTTCACCAGGTATTGCATCCTTTCACCAGAATATAACAGGCTTTTGTTTTCCTCTTTGTCTCAGAACACAAATAGAAACAGCCTTTGAAATATATTTAGACGGAACTTTTTTTTAAAATGTTAATTTTCAGGAATGTTGCCAATCCACTTTTAGCAGATGGTTTGCTATTTCATGTCTCTAGGCAGGCAGAAAAGCTTTAATCAATAGAATCAAAAGAAATGTTGAGGAATTACATGCAATTTTACAAAATCAAAGGCATTTCCTACATATTGTCAAGCAGACAAAAACATATTGACATGTTGTTACTGCAAGGAGCTAAGGAATGTTTCCCACATTACAACATTGGATTTCCTTTTACGTGATTTCAAGTCTCCAGGTTTCCTCATAACAAGGGATTTTACTCTGTCATAAATTTAGAAGTTCTCCAACAGCAGCTTAATTGAGGAAAAAAAAGAATCCAGGGCTGAGCAATTAAAAACCTGCCCTCAAGAGCTAGCAGTTGCCACATAAAAAGCTTTACCTTTGCTTACTTGTTCAAATAAGAAATCAATAGTGTGGCTCCCTCTTCACCCTAAGGCCCAGTATTCCACCTGCTTCTGCAGCAGTCAGTCATCCAGGAAAAGAGATAAAATGGCCAGGGATCACTCTTGCCACCAGCTATTACTCAGTTACTGTAGAGAGCACTGACAACTGTCTGAAAACCCGATTCCAACACACTTCAGGCAATACTTCCGTCCTTTGCATTTCCAGGCTGCAGGAGTCTGCTCCTGCTGCCACCAGACTGAGATATTTTGCAAACACATTCCCATGTACATAAGCCCCTATCTTGCAATGGTAAAGTCCCTTCCTACCTTCAAGACAAATGGATCCTTACTTTAACCACTAAAAGGACACACATACATTTATGTAGAGATATCATATAAAAAATGTTTTATGTATATTAAATATATTCATTTGCATGTGAATTCTTTTCTCTGTACTTAAATGACAGTAGTAGAATCAGCACTGTGAAGGTGCTTTTAACAATTTTTATGGGTTTTTATGTAAAAAAGACACAAGCCGTGCCGAAAATTCATGGATGTTGATAGAATTGCATTTATAGGAAGTATAACAATAAATCAATGAGATTAAAATGTTTCTATACCAAAAGCATTTCTGTTACAATGCCTGCACTTAAGGAATGCAGCAAGTGGGAATGAAGCATCCAAACATAGGTCTTCTGTTGTCATTTTGTTACAGTTTTTTCTGGTCTTGCTGCTTTCAGTGCTTAAATTCCCCAGTCTTCTTGGCATTATGTATAGCTTTATACATCCCTTTGGAACTTGTGAGGGGGTTTTTTATTGTTGGTTTGTTTGTTTCATTTCTAACAGTTTTAAATTAATTTTAGACTTACACAGCTTTACAACCATGTGAAAATATTAGCTAAACAGAAGCTTGAAATACCTCGCTCAGTTACACCTAAGTTTAATGATGTCATAATCCTTTATGGCTGACATCATTCTGTAAAGTCACAGAGTTTTAAGAACAAGGTTTTAACAAGAAAAACAAGGATCAAAACAACAACAACTGTAATATTAGAGACCAACAGGAATACAATTTTGGTTTCAGGCCCAGTATTTCGCCTATGATACTCTGGCTGTACACAAACAAAATACTTCTTACGTCATTAAAGATGCTACACATGTTTCAAGAGATCCATAAAAATTAAATCATATAGATTTAAGTCTTCAATTCTTGAATGCTAGATTTGGGTTTAATGCACAAGCAAATATCTGCAGTAATCTACTAGATGTGAAACTGGTTTTGAGAGCGACAGGAAAGGAAAAGGCTTTCAGAAGAGAACCAGAAATGGTGCACAGCTTCTTTCCACTCCATGGAAACTCCCTAGCACCAGTTTCAATAACAGCAGTGGAAACTCCGTAGTTTCCACTCAATAACTGCAATTTTGTATTAACTAAAAAAGGATAAAACATTCAGGTATTTTTGTGCAGCCTGTAGCTTTTCCTGTACTTTTCTCCTCCTTGACCAACCTCCTTGTCCTCCAAACTGTTACACGTGAACACATCTTCTAATCAGAAATTCCACAGAAATTACAGCATACTACCCCCACACCCTTTGCTTGAGCAACTTAAAATATTCCTGTTAGCACAAGTAGAAGAGGGAAAGGCTGGCATAATGTGATCATTCCATATACAGCTGATAAATTATAAATACCTCAGAGAAAGACAAATATATAGAACAAAGTTATTTTTTAAACTATTCTGTGCTCAGTTCTGCAAGCCCTTTTTATTCTGTGCACAGAGAAGTCCCAAAAGACGTTTTCTCTAACCATAATTTCATTGCAATGATAATCCTGTAATGGATGAGTACAGACTCACCGAGTCTGCAGTGCCTGAAAAGTTTATCTGACAGTTTTACTTTTACCTCCAGCATGCCAAATCTTCTTGCAAAGCCTCTGGCAAGTCATGACTTGATGCAGAAAGAAAAGCTTCAAAGGAATTTGAATCCACCATGAAAGCAGGGACAGGTAATTCTCTGCATTAGTTGGATGATTCATGAAAGAGATCTTTAGCTAGATTCAGATTACATATGAACAAGTAGCACAGTCTAAAAATCTATATTATCTCCCTAAAATGAAGACCAGAATGATCACTTATCTATGAAGTGAAAAAAACCCCAGAAATACTATCTTTTTTTTTATACTCTTCAGAAAGCTTCTTATGGAAATCCTATTTTCTCAGAGATCACCTGTGACAGCTCTAATAAAAGGAAAATTCAAACATTCACATTTAAAATACGGGGCTTGATTTAGGAGATAGGGAATGTCAAAACTAAAACTACAACAGGATTTCCACACCCCTATTGACATTACTAACACAAGGTCAGTGAGATAATGAATTTTCATGATACAAGCAGAGATTTAGGCAATTATGTGGTATTTAAGACGTGCTAATTATAACATGCATATTGGGAGAGCTATCTAATCTCATACTTCAGGGCTCATGTCAGTCCCAAATTCGTGTCAGTGGACAACAGATGTGCCTACTGTACCACACCACAATGTTTGGCTACTGCAGGACTCACACACTCTCTGGGCTCCTCCTGGGGGGAGAAGAGACCTTGTGTATGATTGATCTGAGCAACTCCAGCAGCGAGTCAAACCCGCCACCAACAGTCTGTAAAACCGTGGCCATATCAGTTCTCTCTATCCCTCTCCTCCGCCCAGCTCCAGCAGACCTCATCCACGGAGATGAGGATCTCGGAGTCAGGGCTTCCACTACACATTCACACGGCGCTGATCACAAGACAGCTGGGATTTCAGCCAGCTGCCACAGCCTTGTTGTCATAGAAATAATGCATTTTAAAAATCATACCGTTTTAGATGTGAATATAGTAAGAATCCGTCACAGACTTGAGAAGACACATTCTGGCATTTTAAAGGCAGAGCGCTTCAAGGTAGCAACTTGGAACTTCTACCTTCCTATTCTAAAAAAGGAATTAGAATACTCTCATTTGTTAATTTTCAAAGCCAAGTAAAGGAGATGCCGGAGAGCTGCAGTAATTACCATCATGGTTTCAGCTCCAAAACATCTCTGCCTTTCCCTCAGAAAACTCAGGATATCACGTTAAAAATAGCACCTTAGTTACAAAACACCAGAGAAAATTTGCGAAGAAAACAGAAACAACGTTGTTGCACAGGGAACACATCTGCATTGCACAACTGTAGAATAGATTTAGGTACAGATAGCAGCATGAAGTCAAACCATTAAGTTTCACATACCTGAGAATTTCAGTGTCTATCCAATGTATCTGTCCACGCTGACCCACCAACAGCCTCTTACTGAGCTATTTATCAAGTTGCTAAAATGAAGGAGCCCAGAAGTTTCTAAAGAGGCTACAGAGCTAGCACTGGAAGGCCAAGGGCAGCATAGAAAGATACCTCTAGAGATGATTAAGTGGAAAATAATACAGCAGACAAATGAAAAAGGGTTCACCTCAGAGGAGGCAGGACACAATACGAAGTTAGTTTTCACTTTTGCATTAGACGGAAATTTAACTTCATTAGTTTTGTTAATTATGGACCAGTAAATTACTTCACTGCTCTTGACTCAGGAACAATCCAAAGACACCACAGAGCCCACTCTCCAATCTCCAGGCCAAGCGTGGCTGACAACAAAATCTTATGGCTGCAAAAAATGAGGACAGCCATTAACCAGCTATAGAGGATTAATGTCCCATTGTGTCCCTTGCCACACTCCATACATTAACAGCTGGTGATCAAGTTCCTGGGCTGTTCTAATGACAACCAAGGATTTCCCACCATCCTGGGGAGGCAGCTAAGCCACCTTCACAACTGCCACCACTGTCTCAAGATTTGAGTCCAATATTTGCTTTTTTAAATCACCATAGATTTTCTTTACACATCGTGTCTCTGACATTCAGATGGATAATATCAGCTTATCCCATCATACCACAGCTTATGCATGCTTTCACAGTGTAACGTTGATGACAAGACCTTTCTGTGGAGTGCAGAATTAAAATAAACTGCTTCTGTGGCTTGTCACAGGCAAGGCAGCAATGGTAGGTAAAGACAGGCAAAAAACTTGCTTTATGATTCTTTTCAGATGTGTTCATCTATATTTTGGTCATACAGCTAAAAATCACTCGTTAGTGCTAAAGCGGGCATAACCAGCTGGCGGGAAGTCAAAGCCCTCAGCTGGAACCCCTGCACAGCTGCAGGCTGCTTGTGCCAACCTGAGCAACACTGCCCAAAGTGACCCCTGAGTGGCACAAACGAAGCACTGACTGCAGAACCCCAAGCAGGACATCCCTCCATCATCTGATTAAACACTGCACTACACGGGCCACTCCTTCCACCGCAGCGGCGCCATTACGCACAGATAACAAATGTCAACAGAAACGGACTTTTTCAGAGGAAAAGGCAAACTTTTCTAGCTTAGCAAATGAGAGAACTTGTGGAGGGCATGGAAGTCAAAGCTTCCAGCCTCTGCTCCTGATTCATTTTTTAACCTTCTGTTGAAGACTTTCATGTGAACTGCAGAAATTGTCTTGATTGAAGGAAACGGAATCCAGGTCAATCCCCTTCCTGACTACAAAGCTATCATTCACTCTCACTCTGTAGCCAAATAAAACTTTTCTTGTTTCTGTCAAAAGAACCAATCTCAAATAAATCTGTCATGCCATTCCCACTGTATAAACCTGAAGAATTAGAGCAATCTAGATGACAATCAGAAAAATGAAAAAAAAAAAAAAGAGAACTCATTCTGAAGAAAACAACCTTAATCATGAAAGGAATCATTCAATATCCAGTAATGAAATCCAGTTACTTTAATAAGGCCAAACTACCACTCCTTAGTTTTGGCCACTGCATCCTAACCCTAGTGACATAAATCCTCAGTGGAAGAACCATCGAAGATATTAAAAGCTAAAGATATTAAAAGTTAATTTTAGTAATAGTAATAATACACTATCAAGTTGTAGTCAACATAATCAACAACATTAAGTCTTCAGTAGATTGTCCTCAAAATACCTGCACCTCCAGTATTGCTTGAAAATTTACAGCAAATTAAGTCTTCCAGTTGAAATAACTATATTAAGGTTTCTTTAGTGCACTCATCCCTAAGCATGGAAGAACATGAAAGTTAAATTCCAATTAATCTGCACTGACATGCAGCAATCTAGAATGACTTGAGAAGTCACAGCCTAAAGAGAAAAAATAATGGGATTAATCCTGCCTGTTTTACATATGCAAGTAGTTGCTTCTCCTGCAATTAGCTACATTGGGACAGCAGGTCTCTTTCCTTGTCCAGAGACAAGGAATACAGAGCCCTCTGCAGTGGAGCAAGAGCTGTGTGTTCCCAAGGCTGCTGTCTAGTGCTCATTTGTCTCTCAGTAGAATAAATACGCTGCAGTGAGTGATAAACATGCCTAATTGCTTTTGAGCTTGAGGGAAATAAGCTGGGGGGATTTAGCAATTAATTATTCCCGAAAGGAAAGTACCTCAAGAGTAAGAGACGTGGTGGAGTGGCCATTTGAATCCTAGGGAGCTGACTTTATGGAACCCAGTTAGGGTTAGTTAGCCAGCCTGCAAAAGACAGAAGACATTCTTCTTCATGTTTGAGATCGAGAAATATAGGGTAGATAAGAAACACAAAATTTACTTACTCAAACCCTTCCAAGGCTAAAATTAAGAATGTGGCTTGACCTAGTTCCCAAGCTCAAAATATGCAGTTTCTGAAAGCAAATCATTTCACCCTAACACCTGACACAGGGACTGAGTGAATCACACACTGCAGACCTCTCCCTCCCCCAGCTGACCACAGAGGGTGATCAGATATCCAACTGTGGGATAGCTAATATTAGCTCAAGTAAATCCACACAGCAAATCATTCTAAGCAGCAGAATGAAAGGTAATGTAAACAACTCTTCTCTCACAAATTTTCCCAAGTAAGTCCACACTGTGCCTAATATTCCACTGATGAAAACAGATGCAGCAGCTTGCAAAGTTGGAGGACCAAAGTCGTAGAAGAACACAGAGGTCTTAGTAACCATCCATTGATCTTAACTAAGAATTCAGCTAGTCCAGAAATGAACTGTGTGCTACAAATTTAACTTAGATCTACTCTGCGTCTTAACTGCATGTAATTTAGTAATTCAGTAATTCTGTTTAGGTCGAAGGGGCAAGTTCATGTCATAAACTTCACAGTCCTTAACCTTTTAAGATAATTCTGGAACACAAACATCATCTGATTAAAACTAGGAAGGCTGAAAAATACTAAAATTACATTGCATAATTAGAAAGACAGGATGATGTGCAGAGGTGTTTTAAGTGATATCAGTTTAATCATAGCCTAGCTTTTCAAGGAAAATGAAACTATGGAACTATGACGGCCTAAAGTGAGGCTGCAGAACACAATAGATTTCTCCCTTTTTGCTAGTGCTTTTCACTTTGTCACTGATACAAACTCAGTATCAGACCGAGAGCAGCCTGCCCTCACCTGATTTTCCAACTGCACTTATGACTTAGGGCAAGTATTTAGTGACAGAGCCAATGCATGATGCATTATTAAGATGAACGATATGTTGTGATCTGTCTGAAGCACTCTTGTATTGATTTTAATAACATGAGAGCGTTTGGGGTTTTTTGAGCCAGTTTGGTTCTTGTGAACTCAACAGAGCACAGTTTTTTAATCTCATTTAACACTTGTTAAACTCATCCCTCCAAGGCATACTTTCTGGAAATAAAGCTCAGTACTACTAGACAGTCCATGTGCCACACACCTTTGTCAAGCATGAAAAGGGCTGCACTTTGCATCAAGCTATCCATCTGGTCTTTCACTCAGTTTCTTTCATACACATAAACACATACAATTAATCTCAAAAAAGACACCATCCTGTTTGCAAACTCAAAAGGAGGTGGAAACTAAAAAAGTTTCTCTCAGTAGGCTGCTTGCTGGCATGGAGCATATGCCTTCTACTGAAGATTTGGGGCAAGGAGGGAGGAGAATCTCCTTGGAACTCGCTGGGGAGGATTCAGATGTAATAATCAACAGCCCCATCACCACAACACACTGCCACAGAAAATCATGCAGGTCGTCATCATTGCAAAAAGGTAAAGTCATCCGACCAAAACCATCTTGCGAGCTGTGTCTGGCCACGAGCCAAGAATTCATGATTCCCAGGCTTCAGCCAGCTCAAGTTTCAGCATCATGCTTCAGTTCCACAAAATTCTTTCCTGTGGCCCAGTATTTCCCCATCCACACCGTTCTTTCCAAACATAAGGCATGCAAGCTTTGATTCCCTTATCTTTTCAGTCTGATACTTTTCTTGCCATGAAAATGTCTTCTTAAAAATACATACTTTAAAAAGGGTTTCATATGAAAGCACGTCTTATTCCTTCTCATTTCCAGGACACTTGATAAAATATTACAAGATTGCAATTTATATGCTAAAGGAATTCCCAGATGGCATCTAATCAAACAATTCAATCAGAAAGCAAATTAAAATGAAATATTAGCGCAACCCCACGTGTAAAATGCAGCAGTTAAAGCTCTCTGGTATTTGCAGGATATCCTATGGAATGTAATTCTATTACCCATGCTAATTTCATGCCAGTTCAGCATTGCAGAACATCTGAGCTATTGAGACCTCTCTTCAATATAAAAAAGAAGTGGTCCAAGGAAAAGTTTAATAGCAAACTACAGACAACCCTTTTAATCATGTCTAGAACCATTAGAGCAGCTGGTTTACCTAATTTATGGCAACAACTCTCAAACATATAATTTCTTAAAGCTGACCTTCAAGCCAATCCCAAACCTAGTCAAGCCTGGGATATTCCTGGGATATTTCTTCCAATAACTTCAGTGAGTTTTGCACCATGACTCAGAATTCACAGCATCTCACAATGCTAAGCAAAATCTGATTAAAGTAACAGACTATTCTGCAGTATCTGCCACAGGAATTCCTGTGAGAACCCCAGTTATAATGATTTGGTAAGTAAAAGTACAGAAAGTATACTTTGAGTTAAGGATCTGTGATTTTTATTTTATTTATTTATCTTAAAGACTAAGTAGTTTCAATAAGGCATAAGAAGTTTGTAAAGTGTTTTTTTTTACCCTCTAATATTTTAGTACTTATTACCAAACTGTTCACTTAACTAATTTTGAAAGACCCTCTTCAACTTTAAAACAAGCATTATTTAAGGAAAATATCTTCTGGTTTGGCATATGGATAGGCACCAAAAAAAAAGCTTTTGCTCTAATCCAAGCTATACTCTCCCCTGATTTAAGTGTACTTTTTCTCTATTACTCTGAGAACTACTGACCAAAGGCACCGATATGGATATTGTTAGTTTCCTTGCAAATACACAATGCTATTTGAGTTTCACACCTACAAAACTGAAGGAGTTATGCTCCAGCCTCATAAGGAAAGTCAATTAATTTCATGTATCTTACTCTTAGCCAGAGCCTTTTGCAAAATCCCTGCCTTCATATATGCTTCCACAGTGCACTCCACTGGCACACGGACAAGAATACATTTCCTTTTAAAAATCCATTTCAGGAATCAAGAAAAACTTAAGGACTGCATGATAGAACTTGAACAAGCTGCTATAACCCATTCTCTAGGGAAGGAGGAGAAAAAAAGAGTATTTTACTCCTTTGAGCAAGATGACAAGACTGAGAAATGACTGCATATACAAAATGAATGATGATATGCCATATTTAAAAAGATATTAATACAAGTCAAAGCAAAGTAGCTGGGCTTTAATAGCTCTGCAAAGTTATGTGTATTGACAAGCAGGGAAGCCCAACTCACAAGATTAGCCACCCTGCTTGCTCCACTTGCTTCACATTCCCAGAAGACCAGTTGGTCAAAGCTGCCTGGAAGCAAGCAAGGTTTTTTCACTGGTGATAGGCATTCTTCACCACATGGTCTACTCTTCCTTTTCAGATTTAGGGGGGACTAGAACTGGGATTTGAACATTCAGTGGAGGTTATGCAGAAGCAGAGAAAGATAGTTCCTCTAGATTTTCTACAGGTCTCACCTACCCTCAGCCTCCTTACTATCCAATCCACTTGGCAGGCTGAGAGAGTGACTCGCCATGCAGATGATGAAAATATATAGGAAGACACTAAAGAACACCCAGTAAAGCGAAAGTCATGTAAAATCCCAAACTCACAGGAAATAATCATATTCTCTCCCACTGCTTGCCCACTCCAACCCTCTTCCCAACCCTCCCATTAAAAGGAGATCAAATTAAAAGGCATTATACAAAGAGAGACTGCCCCAGTTATAATCCCAAGAGGCTCCCAGCACTACAGCAGCACTAAGGGAAAACCTTCATCACACCCAGACACACACAGACCTAGCACGGATTAGCAGAGTCAGGCTTAAAGGGGGAGGAGAACAGGAATTCCACTCGCAGCAACCCATTTTGAAAAATAACAAATAGAAATAAAATTAAAAAAAAAAAACAAACAAAAGGACGGTAAGAACAAGATGGGAAGCGGGTTTTGGCGCCGAGCCCTCCCGGCGGACCCCCTCCTTGAGGAAGGCACAGGCCGGCAGGGAGCTGAGGTTTCTTCCAGCCCCAGGCCGAGCCCCCGGCGCCCCGTGGGTGGGGGCGGCTCCCGCGGGTCCCCCCCGCCTCCGCCGCTCCCCGGCCGGGCTCCGGGAGGGCTCCGCCGGCGATGCCACACGCTCCGCGCAGCCCCGGCTCTTCCGGGCCGGGGCTGGCTCAGCCGATCGCGACAGACGCGACACACGCAGCCGACACGCAGCCGAGCCGGCGGCAGGGGATGGAGGCTGCGCTCGGCAAGCGGCGGCTGGGGAGGGGAGAGGAGGGAGAGCAAGCGGGGGTAAGGTGGTACCTTGGATGTGCTGCTTGATGACATTTTCCAAATGGTCCAGCCTTTCTATAATCCTTAAAGTGTCCCCTTTGTCTTCCTCTAACTTTTTTTCTGAGATCGGCTCCTGCACTTTCACATAAACACTGGCAATGTAGTTGGTGACCCAGCCCACGTACAGCAGGCAGACGATGTTAGTCATTCCACTCAAAATCACGCAAGTGGACACTAAAGTTTTGGTTTTCCTGGTGCACACCATCCTGAGATCCCTCCATATAGCTCCAAAAAATCCTGTGATCCAGAAAACAAAAATAAACTGCGATGAAAATAAATCCTTTCCCCCCTCTCCCCGAAACGGAGACCACTCAGAAGTCAGTAAATTTCCATGCAAAAAGTTCTCTAATCCGCAGAATAAAAAATACTTGTCGCCTACCTAGAAGGAGAGGCGGGGGCGGGGAGGGCTGATAATTAGAATCCTGGCTTTGAGTACATGAAAATAGCTGAAACTTTGCGATGGCAGTGCCGACAGCAGACAGCGAGGCGTGCCAGCCGCCCGGCTGCCCGCTGCCTTCAGGCACCGCCCCCCGCCCCGGGCATCACGGACGCCGGCAGCCCAGCGCCCGAGCCTGGCAAACTTTGTTCCCTCCGACGCCGCTGCCCATCGCAACCGGCCGCGGCTCCAGACTCGGCCCCCGGGAGCAGCCTGCCGGGGAGCGGGGCTCGCTCTGCCGCCGACTGACAGCGCCCGGCTCCAATGAGGAGCGGCGCCGGCGCGGGGGATGCTCCAGCGCCGGGGGGC
>VZRJ01009813.1:2384322-2475100 GCA_013397565.1 Ptilonorhynchus violaceus | reverse complement strand
GGCCGCCGGTTGCCGTTGGCCGCGCGGCGGGGCAGCAGTATGGACCACGCTCGCACCCAGAGGCGTCCATTTGCTCGAGGGCCGAAACCGGAGGCGTGCCTTGGGCTCAGCGGAGCTCTCGGCTCCCTGCGACCACCCGCTACTGCGATGTGTTTGTCTTTAGCCTCTGTGCGTGCCCGCTCCCCGCGGAGGTTTGACTGGAAATACCTAATGGTTGCTCGCATCCACACCGGCGAGCTCCAGTATCCATCCAACCATCCATCCCCCACCTCCACAGGGATACGCTCCGTCAGAGTACATCCAGAATTAGCTTCAGTATCAGGGCCAGTATCGGTAACTCACTATTTAGTTCAACATACCCGTGCTGCTTTCGTCTCTTCACCCCACATTTTACATTAGTTTTGAAAACACATTAAAAAGGCAAATTCCTCTCAATATGAAATCCCGCTGATAGGAAAGAAGGCACATGATGAATCTCTTCCATTCCTGTTAAATAGGGACTTTTTGTACTATATGAGATCGTTTTCTTTTGATAGTCTCAAGACAGAAATGTAACCAGCATACCCAGTATTAGAAACAATGAGGCACGTGTTAATTAACATACTAAACTTATTTTAAGTACTTATCCTATGAAAGCAAGAGTATCCAATGCTGTGGATTGACTGCACTGTGTAGTCACGCTCCAGAACTGATCGTGCCAGCAGGGTTTGCCTGTGTGCAGAAAGCACAGCAAGTACAGGACTTACTACTCTGAAGCATAAACATGTGAGCGTTCAAACTCTTCAACAGCTCAAATGTACCTTGCAATATCTTGAGAGAACTAAAAGTAAATTACTTGTCTTAGGGCTTGGGGTCGTTATTTTTAAATTAATTGCAAGCAAGACCCAGTAGTCAAGAGAGAAGGCAGGCAACTGTCCTGCCCAAAGGCAGAAGGGCTTCTTTCTTTCCATCAGTTGGTACTCCATAGAAACAGTAAAAATTATGAATACTCAGACACACACAAACCAGCACCAATAGGGGCTGCAGTCAACTCTGCCAACAAAGCCGAAAAAGCAAACTGCCTACTCAGTTTTCTGAGCCTCTCTGAAAACTGACTGGAACTTTGGCCAGTTTAAAAGTACTTCCCCAGTGGTAACACTAAAGGAGGTGAGCCCAAGAGAACTCTCTTGGAAATTAGAATATATAACACAAGGTATTTGAATGGGAAAACAGTACTTACATTTTAAGAAAAAATATTTTTAGTAATACAGGGAAGTTTGCTGGACAGACCAGTCAATGAACAAGTTCAAGCTTTGTAAAAGACAAACCACTAACAGAATATACTAGTACAGCTCCACCATGTCAGTCAGTTGTTCTGCTTGGTCTGCAATGAATGTTTGTCTACAGCATCATTTATTTCCCTATTTTCTATCTTTATACTTTGTACAGTTTTGCATCTGATAGCAACCGACAGCAGGAAGTGCTATGGCTGAAGCCTTTAATAATAATGTGATCTGAACTTGCTTTAATCTTTGTAAGCTCTGCCTGCAGTCACAAAATACAAATTCTTCAGCAATTTAGACAGAATCCAGGACTTAGCCTTGGACTTCTCAATTTAAAGCACAGCTTGTCTGAAATCAATCCAGGTAAGGGATGAGTAACAAGTGTTAGTAAGTCATATTTTCCATGGAAGTTTGTAAAATACTAACAACTAACTGCTTTTATAAACAAATATGAATTGTTACTAATGACTGTAAGCACATCCATGAGTGACATAAGGGTTTGGAAAAAGATGGATAATGTGTCTCACATGCTTAATAGGTTGCTTATAACAGCACATAATTGATTAACCTACAGTAACTATTAACAGTTCATTAGCCTTTTGTTCCCATCGGCTCTCTGATCATGTTTAAGATATATTTTCATTAATAACCACATTCTCCTGCTAGCAAAGCTGCACTCCTCAATGGCAGAACAGTAATTCCCTGTCTTCTCACTTAGCCTTGATTTGACTGAAGCTACTCTTAAAACTCACTTCATAGTGAAACCTCCGGATGCTTTGATACACAAAAAATACGCTTGCTTTCATGTCTCTGGTAATAATATTCTAGACACATCTCTTTAAAAGTCTTCTTTTATGTGTTTATACAAAGTTGGAGGTATTGAAGTGTATGCCATTTAGAAATTGGTTGGTTTTGTCATTTTGATTTATTGTTTAGTATTACAATCCAGATGAGACCCCTTTGTGCAACATATTACATAAATATATAAGTAGTCCACTTTTATAATTTAATGGGAACAAAACCAGGAGAAGGAACAATAGGAGAATAGAAATGCTGCCAGCCTCACATTATAGTCAGGGAGAAAATTAGGTGGTAAAACCCCTAAATGTTTCTTTTTTGAACATTTAAATTATAGGGGAGCACAAGGTCTATGAAATATTTTCTCTTAAATCGAAGTGGTGTTTTCTGCTTCAGGTGTTTAGGCTCGAGACAGTACAATCTACTGTGCAAATTATTAAAATAGGTGTCTTGATTTTATCCTTGTCCTGATACTGCTCTGCTATATCATGCTACGCAAATTATTTCACAGAATTATTTCACATTTCTTAAAATATGTATGTATAACAGCCTTTAATATGGATTGCTCCCAACTACACTGCTGTAATAAGACACCATTTCAAACAGTGCTGAGGAAATATTAACCTCATAATCTAGTAAATAATGCAAGATAAGTGGCAGCTGTAAAGTGACCGGTGAGTAATTGAATTAGTATTTCTTACTTATCATTAAAGTTCAGGGGAGGGAAATATTTAAGAACTGTATTTTGATTGCTGCATTTTGATGCAGGTTAAAACTTTTTTACATGTGAGATGGTCCTTGAAGGAAGCTGCAGTGAAACATTAGAACCAAGAATACTTAACATCCTATTTTATAAGAACAGGTTTCTTACACTTTATTAGCAATCAGTGTGAAAGCTTAACTTTTTAACTTTATTTTTATCACATTCTATTCAGATTCGTAGCTGAAATCCTATTAGTTTGTGGAGATATAATCATTATTGTCTAGTCTGAGGAGATTTTCTTCTATTATTCCTTCCCTCTCACCCATGATTATCACATCTTTTGTTTGGAAAGGTGATAAAAAATTCCACTAAGCAACACAGCATTTTACATTGTGGAGAGAGATGACTAAATAAATTTAGGGAAGTCTGAATTACTCTGAGAAGGTAATTTTTTTGGAAGCTCTGATGTGTGAGCCTGCACACACAAATCAAGACCTGTACATCTCAAGCAGAAATTATCCTTTCTGTGGAGGAGCTCTTCTCAATAGTTCAAATTATAAAACTGAGGTTTTAGCTCCTTAGAAGAGGCAGCTTTCTGTATTTTGAAGATAAAGATCAGGTGTTCAGTTCCCAGGAAAGTGATCTGATGATCTTTGGTATCTATTCTCATAAGTCATCACTCTCACAGATTTTAAACCATTCTTAAATTTTTATTAAACTATAAAAAGACATAAGCAGGAATTGCAGAGATGTCTTTGCATTTTCTGGAGCTGGGTTTTAGAGTAAGGGATTTGTTAAGTGACTCCTGTAAGCTAATGAACATGAATTGAATGCAAAACAAAAAAAAAAGGAAGGAAATGGGAAAAAAGCTGAATGGATGAAAAGTAGGATGGAGGAAGAGGAGAGAAAAATAAAAACTACTTTTCCTTGTTATGCTGGGATGCATTCTCATCATCCTTATTCCTCTGGCATTTTCTCTTTTTCTTACTCTCTCTTGCCTTTTTTGGGTCCATATCTGTTCTGTCCCTTTATTATTATTCCCTGTAATCTTTTCCATCCCTCATTTGAAAATCACCACTTTTAAGTTTAGACTAGTTCTGTTACACATCAGCCTTCGTGACACTTTTAGGAATCGCCAGTTCATTTAGGTCACGCAGGACTCCTCACTTCCCACTGCTTGGCAAAGACTGCTCATCAAAGCACCGACTACAGCAAAACTCAGCTCCACATTGTCACGCTGCAGCTTCCCAAGGAGGAGAGTTCATGTGGTGTCTAACACACAGACATTTGTATAACTAACACCTGTGAATCACAGAATCAATTAGGTTGGAAAAAACCTCTGAGAACATCAGATGACCCAACATCACCATGTCAACTACACCATGGCACTAAGTTGTTCCTTGATGGGTACTCCACCACCTCCCTGTGCAGCCCATTCCAATGCTTAACAACTCTTTCTGTGAAGAAATTCCTCCTGATGTCCAACCTGAACCTCCCCTGGTGCAGTTTGAGGCTGTGTCCTCTCATCCTGTCACGTTTCTTGGGAGAAGAGCCTGACCCCCACCTGGCTACAGCCTCCTTTCAGGGAGTTCTAGAGAGTGATACGGTGCCCCCTGAGCCTCTTTTTCTCCAGGCTAAACACCCCCAGCTCTCTCAGCAACTCTTCATACGACTTACTCTCTAGAGCCCTCACCGGCCCCATTCCCCCTCTCTGGACATGCTCCAGCACCTCAATGCCTTTCTTGCAGTGAGGGGCCCAGAACTGGACACAGCACTCAAGGTGTGGCCTCTCTATGTCAAATACTGGAGGGGGACAATCACTGCCCTAGACACTCTGTTTCTGATACAGGCCAGGATGCCATTGGTCTTCTTGGCCACCTGGGCACACTCAGGCTCATGTTCAGCTGCTGTTGACCAGCACCTCCAGGTCCTTTCTTGCTGAGCCACTTTCCAGGCATTCTGTCCCCAGCCTGTAGCACTACCTGGGGTTGTTGTGACCCAAGGGCAGGATTCAGCACTTGGCCTTGTTGAACTTCATAGAGTTGGTCTCAGCCCATCCCTCCAGCCTGTCCAGGTCCCTCTGCAGAGCCTTCCTGCCCTCCAGCAGATCAACACCCCCACCCAACATAGTGGCATCCACAAACTTACTGAGGAAGCCCTCAATCCCCTGGACCAGAATATCAATAAAGATATTGAACAGGACTGACCCAAACAGTGACCCCTGGGGGACACCACTGGTGACCAGCCCCAGCTGGATGTGGCACCATCCACCACCCATCTCTGGGCCTGGCTGTCCAGACAGTTCTTAACCCAGCCAAGAGTGCACCTGTCTAAGCCATGGGCTCCATCATTTCAAAACCAGTCACTAGCACCAAAAGGAAGAAATGAAACAAGACAGAAGACACAGAAACAAGAGAGAGTGCAGGCACTGTTTCAAGGTGAAAACTAAACCATGCCTTGTCTTCTGGACTGAGCTCTTACTGCACATGAAGCAATGAGACAACACCTCATGCAAAGGGAACAAAACAGAGCCAGCAAAAACATTTAAGCATCTCATGGAAACATATACAAAAGCAACTTGCAAGAACTAGCAGCACATGGGTATGTGTTCTCTTCTCCATCACCAGATTCATGGCTTAGAAGGCATTTTCCATCTCCCTTATACAGTTGTTATAAAATTTATGTCTGTATTTTCTGTTTCCAGATGGCATTTTCCATTCTCAGTGTTTGCCAGGCTTATCTTGTCCGTTTGTCTTTCCAAAATGTTTTTTTATCAAAACCATCAAAAATCGCTTTATACTGTAATTGATCTCTGCTACTTTATTAGTTACTTTTATGCACTAGTGTGATTTATATTTTCTGGCAGCATTACATTGCACCATTTTTTGGCCACAAAACTCTCAGTTAATCCATCTCAAGTGAATCATGTGTGACCACCCATTCACTAGCATGAGTAAAAGATGCAACATTTGGTCCTTTGCAAGTGGCATGTCTACAGTTTCTCAGAGGAGCATTATGTTCTGTTCTCTTCAAAGCTGTCATATGTCTACACCCTACACCTCCAATGACAACCTTGTCCCTAAGCAACTTCAAGTCTCTTCATTTTTGGGTGTTAAACCTTGGATACATTTGAAATAGATTTCCAGAGATTGCAGCCCACTCAATCTCTGAATCTTTTTATATTCAGATGCAAAAAAGAAAAGTAGTAAATGCAAAATAATTTGTGACATCTAGAAATCTTGGCTTTCTCAACCCATTCCTCAATGCTGTTTTTTCTATCTTTAACTATAATAATACAAATCATTGTACTATGTCAAACAAAAATTGAGGCAGCCAAATATCCTATTTCCAAATACTGTCTAGCTCTGAATATTGAGGGACAAGAATAGTCCTTTTGCCAGGCTTTGCCTGGAAAAGCTTCAACATATTTAATGACTTAAAGGCTGTCTGTGTCAGTGGTTGCAACCAGTTGATTGCTTGCACTTACTATGCAAGCTATTACAAATTCACAAAGTTTTGAACCAGTGCTTTCTCATGTTCCAAAGAAAAATGAACAGATTGTTCAGGCCTATCACAGACCTCCCTTTTAGATGGCTCTTGACCAATGTGAGTCTTGTATGTGCAGCCTCTTCTCACATGACAGGAACTCCATACTTCAATTAATTTTTGTAATTTTACTATTTCATCAACTTGCCATTCAGGGTCATGGCTTCTCCCACCTTTTGCAGCTGGCTTTAGAAATTACTAAGACGACAGTACCCTCACTATTTACATGCTTGTCTGATCACATCTGCATGTGCTGAACAGTGCAAATCCCACCCTCGCCTACTCATGATTGTCTTCTTTTTGGAAACTGATGGTTTCTTCCTATCCTTTGTTCTTTCTGTCTTAATCTGTTTTTAATGCATGAATAGAGCTTCTTCTTATTCCTAATGGGTGTCTCCTAAGAGCCTTTGGAGACCAAACTCCTAGGAAGGCTTTGCAGCCCATGCACCAATTAAATCCAGCATCAACAATCACCATTATCCATGTTCTCTGATGTCTAAAAAAAAAAAAAAATCAGTAAATAGGTGGAAAGTGACTTCCTCCAATTGCTCATTAGAGAGCTATTTATCTAGATAGAATGTGGAAGAAATAATCACCCTCTGCATTACAGGAATGCGAGGAAAAGGAGTATTGGAGATTTTTAGGCTTCTCGTAGGGAATTTCTTTTCTGAAGCCTTGGATCTTTATGCTCTTTCAGAGGAATTAACACTGAAGCATTCAAGAGCATTATGCCAGAGTAAAGAGGGATAATGAAACCACTGCTGAGGGTTAGAGGGGTAGAACCTCAGAATTGACTGTAAACTCAAAACAGAGATCAGAGAGAATGCAACATTAAAGTAATTGTCCTTTTTAATCCAAATTGATGGTTAGAAAGAATTAATTAATTCTGTAGAGTCAGTTTATTGTTCAACAAGAAATAATAAAACATTGTATGATTCTGCTTTACTAGTTTAATGTTAGGTAGGACAGACACCATTGAAGGACAGTGCTGGTGAAATCAATTGGTTTAACTCTTCCATTTCCCAATCAACATTATCCAAATCATTTCAAAGATGAGATTTGGCCAGCTGTCCTTCAGCCAGTGATTTAAGTGAATGGACAAAAGCCTCTGTGGATGCTCTTTTGCCAAATTTACATCCAAGTATGTCATTTAGCTGAAACATGGAATCTACAATTTTAGACTGCTGAAACAATTTTCTGGTTGACACCTTCTTTCATCAAGTACTGCAGTCACAGCTTAACCAAAAAAAAAATTCACCTTAAAATACCTAGAGTATGTAAGTAATTAATTCTCTTTCTTAAATAGATGAAAAATTCTTCTGCTTTGGGTGTGTTTTGGTTTGTTTGGTTTTTGAAGGATTTGGTGGGTTACCTTTTCTCTCATCCATTTGCTGCACAGAAAACAAAACAACCACCACCCTGAAACAAAAAAGAAACCTCTCGTGCCACTTTTAAACAAAACTGACTCCACAGCAAGAAAGCCTTCAGTCCAGCTTGGTGTCGTAACAGCTCTCACAGCACGAGAGGAGATTGAAGTCTTAATTTGCTTAGGCCTGGAATATCACACTGCTCCAAGAATGTCTAACAAAACACCTGTGCCCTGCTGCTGAGCTGCTGTGGTGAGCAGCAGAGGGAATGGTCTTGTAACGCTGACAGTTCAAATTTGTATAACCCCGTCACCTCGGGGGTTTGTGGATTAGTTTGGCCTTAAGTTGCTACCAATTTTAAGAAAAACGTAAAACTGCAGTGAGGTCTCTGCTCAATCTCCTCTTCTCCAGCTGAAAAGACCTAGTGACCTCAGCCTCTCCTCATACAGCTTCCCACAGCTGCATAGCCTGCTCCCCTCCTGGCACAGGTCCTTCACCTGGTAGCTCAGCGCCACAAGCACGGCATGCCTCCCACAGGTGATGACCCTATTTCCCCCAGTCCCAAGCAGAGGCCTTCTGCCTCCCCTGCAGCCCCAGCCTGGGGCAGCTCCATCCTTCCTGCAGGGCTCTGTATGTCACTCCAGCTCCCTCATGTGCCAGGGGGACTTCCTCCAGCGGGTGATGGCACCAAGCCCTGGGGCACATCCCTGCCAATGCTAGGAAGACTCAAGCGGGGACACACTTTATTGAGCAACAATCCTGCCCCTTTGCCAACACAGAGTGTGCTACAAATCCAAATATCCCTGGAAGCTGGGCCTGTTTCTGAACTCTGTAAAGGATCCTTCTTCAGAGAGTACAGAGACTTTGGTGCCTTCTCTAAGTGTGTGTCGCTTCTCTGACGCATTTCCTCAGACTTGTCTCAGCTGCCTGGCCCTGCTCGATCTCTCTAAGCTCTTCTTCTCAACACATCTATCCAATCTGAGCCTGTGGAGACAAGTTCTGTCCCTTTTTGGTGCCATGCTCCTCTGCTTTGAGGGCGCAAGGACTTGAGAGGGCCTTGAGATTGCCCTGCTGCCACAGCAGCCACAGCTCAGAAGTGCCTTGCATGTGCTGCTCCAACTCCATCTTCAAAGGGGAGGCTCTGCTTCCCACAAAGCTCTTCCAGAACAAATCACCTCCTCTTTTTGCAGGCTCCATCCTTTTCCTGCTCTTCTAGTTCTTGACCTTTATTCTTGTCGAAACGATCTGTTCCATGAACCAGTTCTTTCCTGAACTGCTGCTTTCTCCTTTAATGGAAGCACACAAAGACTAAGGAAAGCAGCCCCTTTGAATGTCCTCAGAGTTGAGCAGCACTCATTGGCACAGCCTCTTCTGCTGCCTCCAGCGAAGTTAGAGAGCACTCGGTGGCAGACTTGTGCGAGGTGGGCAAGGACAAGAGAGCGCAGATGCAAACAAAGGGGTGTTAAGCTGTGCCAGGGGATGTTTGGCTTGGACGTTAGGAAGACATTTTTTCCCACACAGGGGGATTAGATTTTGGAAGGGGCTGCCCAGGTCGGTGGGAGGTGTTCAAGGAAAGGCCGGGCGTGGCACCCAGTGCCCTGGTAGAGTGGGCATGGTGGGGCAGGGTCACGGGCCGGACTCTATGAGGTCAGAAGGTTCTTGCAAGCCAATGGATTGCGTGCCTTTGTGACATCGCAGCCTTTGGGGTCTGCCTGCTGGCAGGGAGCTGTCGCCAGCCCGTGGCCGTGGCCAGAGCGCGGGCAGGACTCGTCTGGGTGCGCCGTGCAGAGCGTGGGCACAGGCGGCAGCTCGTTCCGCAGCAGCGCGATGGCAAGCCAGGGCTTCTGCAGGCTCCTGCAGCTCGGCCTGCTGCTGATCGTGGCCGGAAGGCTCGACCCCTGCAGCCGTCTTGAGGGGGATGCCGTCCTTCCTGAGAAGCTGGAGCAGCCACTCGTGGGCCCAGAGCCGACTTGCTTGGATGTCGGGGAGCTGCTGTCTTGGAGCTGCTCAGCCCTGAGCGTGCTGTTAGTTGGCATTTGTCTCGGCTGGCGGCTTGGCCGAAGGATGCGCAGAGGCTGGGGAAAGGTGAGGCAGGGGGGTCAGGCGGGGGGGATGAAGCCAGGCAGCGGGAGTCCCCGAGCCTGGGGCCAAGGCGGTGGGACCAGGCCTGAGAGCTCCCCAAAGGAGAAAAGCTGGGCAGGCCCCGAGGCTCCTGGCAGCTCCTGGCCAGCCCTTTGCCCACAGTCCCCAGGCAGAGGGGGGGCTCAGCCCCTGGGCAGGAATGGGGCCAAGGCTGAGCCCCAGGGATCCCCGGCAGAGCCAGCCACAGCTCTGCTTCCTGCAGCCTGTGCCCGGGGCAGCCCAGCCAAGCACGGCTCTCTCTCAGAGAGGCCAAAGGTGGCCCGAAAGGGCTCACACCCATCCCCTCCTTCTGCTTTGCCTTCCAGGAGAAGCGCCAGAGCCCCTCGGCCTCTGCACGGAAGCGCTGCCAGGACCACGGCTGCTGCAAGGAGCTGCTCCGCCTGCTCAAGGATAACCGTGCCCTGATGGAGCTGTGCCTGGGACAGCGCTCTAAGCAGAAAGCCTTGCCTAGAGAGAAGAGTCCAAGAAAATGGGGGACTTGGAAGAAGAGGAGAGTCTGCTTCTCCCCTTGCCCACGTCTCTCCGGCTCCAGCCCGGCTCTAGGCTAGCAGCACCTGGGCAGGGAACACATGACCAGTGCCCACCGTGGGCACTGGGACATTCCCAAGCCTAGGTGCTAGCAAAGCCGCTCCTGAGGAGGCTTAGGCTTCCCATCAATGTTTTCCGCCTGGGGATGCATGACCAGTGCCGAGCCCAGGCACTGGCACGCTCCCCACCTTAGGTGTTAGTTAAGTCCCACATTTTTAGACATAGGCTTCGTAGGATTCTTTTCCCCACAAGTTGTTCAAGTTTGAAAATATAGATTTTTTTAGGCACAAGTTTCCCAGAAGTCTTCTCAACCCCTAGTTTTTAAGAGTATTCAAGTTCAATAAAGTTCAGACTTCTTATTCATTGCTGTGTTCTTTTCCTGTTGCCTGTGAGAGTGGACACAGGGAGTTGGGGGTTTGCATGTGAGCTCCAAAGCACCAGGAGTGGAGCAACATGTTGATACTTCCAAAAGACTTTTCTTCCTCTTTCCAAAACCAAGAGAGGTGCTTCCAGAAGGTTTCAGAGGAATTTAAAAGGAAGCCTGCAGAGGAAGCAACAGATAAGAGCCAAGAGTTTTTTCCACAAGCAGTGCAGGACCAACAAGTAGAGATCAGCCAGTACAGGATTCAGAAATGTGCAGGTATGTCTTGAGTCAAGTAGAAGTCCTGATTTTAGAAGTGCTGAAAAGAAGATTTCAAAGCATAAGCTTCAGACAACTACTTAGAACCTTTCTTTTGAAAGAGAGGCTTTTACTCCCAAAACAACCCCAAAGGTTTTTAAAAATGTCCTGTGCAGTTCTACCAGACTCTTTCCTTCCTCCCTCAAGAACAATATTCCCTAGGGTATACATTGGAGGCACAGGCACGTCCTCTCCTGATGGGCAACAATCCCGCTCTTTGCCTTTGGTGCCGTGGGATGCACATGCTCTGTGGTCTTCAGCAGAAGCAATCAAGCACTAAAGAGCACTTGCACTAGCGTTTCATTCAAACCTGCAGACAGCAAACACTTCTTCTATCACACCTTCATGGGGCCACCAATCCAAAGATCTCCATGGCTGGCACAGAGAGGCCTTCAGGGGGTTAACAGAGGTTAGAGACTTTTTCTATCTTGTTGAGATGAAACACAACTAAGTTCACTCCTTTGGTATGAAGATCAAGCATGAAGCAGCACCTGTTCATTAAAGGCTTCTTTTGATTTCAAGACAAAATCTTTGAATGGTCCATAGAAATGAAGAAATTCTCAATTACAAAGACAATCAAATCCAATCATGCACTAGCAAATGGATTTAACAAATCAAAGCAATCTCGAAGTATAAAGGTGCATTAACTTTTCAAGAGATTCGCTATGTCTCTTTGAGCCTAAACAATTTTAAGTTGGTCAAAATGCAAGGAGCCAAGGAAAATAATTTGGTACTTTTAACATGAAGATTTGGAGCACTATTTTCACTGAGATTTTACTTAGATTAAAAGGACTGGGCCTCTCAAGGCAGTAGCACATGAAGTTGTAGTGAAAACAAGCAGGACCATGATTTTGAGGGAAAAGTTACCGTGCAGCTGGAAATACCGCCACAGCTCTGCAAACTGGGTGCCAGCCTGAGGTGAATGTGAGCTGTTTGAAGCAAGGAAGAACATTGTTTCAGTGTGTCTCTGTGGGTTGGTGGCACAAGAAGTAGTAACAAAACGCTGTTACATAATTTGGAAGATTTCCAGGCTAGAAGCTGGCTTCACATACAGCCAGTTCCAGGCTCCTGTTGCAACGTTACTTACAGCTTAATTTACAGCTGGAATTTTTATCAGCACAACACACACACACAATCCACAGCTTCTTTCGGCCAAATAAAAGCTACAAAATGCATTTCATAACAGGCACCCAGCGGTTCACTAACCCACAGCTTTAACTCCAATGATCACATGACAAGATTACAAAAATGCCAAGGCTTTTTTTGACAGGAGGACTGCAAGTGAGAACTTTTTTTTTTCTTTTTTTTTAATGTGCTCAAGTGGTTTCACCCTTCCTTGTATTGTCTTTTCTAGTCAAGTTCAGAAATAAACAGGACTCACACTGTCATTATTGCTACCGGTTTTTCCGTTGCCAGATTCATACGGGATGTCAGAAAAATATCAAATTATTTATTCCTTTGTTGGTCTTAAATAGCCTGCACACTAAGAAAAATATTTCTTTTTTATAAAATCACCTACTTTTATACAGCTCAAGAGAGGAAAGGGACTGAATTTCTATTTGCCTCTCTAAGGTCAGCTCACAGCATGCTCATTCGCAGAATAAGCTAGCACCAGTCAGCAATACTTCAAAATCATCTAAAGAAACAAGCAGCCGAATTTTCTTGTGTAGATATTCCAGTTTATCTTCCTGTTCTGCATGGTATTTGCTTTATAATTGCTGGAACAGTCTCTTCTGCACTACAGAGAACTTCCTTAAAAACATGACTGGGTCCTGGGGTCTGGAACACAAAGTCTGAGCTTGAGAAACTTTTGGAATCCTTGCTGTTGTTGAAGTACTAAATACCACATGCTTAAATAATAGTCAACTGCAGAATGACTTTACTGTGGAAATTTCTTGAATAAAAGATATTCAGAAGTCCTAATTTATGCAGTAGGTGTGTAGTACTGATCAGAAGATGAGACACCATCAGTCCACAACAGAAAGGGGTAGAGGAGTTTCAGAAAATTTTTTTAAAACTCTAATTTATTTTATTTTAATAGTCCACAAAAGAGACATTGCTTCAGTTCCTCAGGTTGCTACAGCTTTAACAAATTAAATAGCAGGTTTTGAAAGCCTGCAGCCTGGCCACTTCACTTATTATGAGATCTTGGAGGATATCTAACCAATTATTTTTCAGCCACTGACATGGCATCCAGATGCTTTGAAGGCTGCTCTTGCTTGTGTTTGCCAACCTACACAGTTCAAAAAAGTTATAAGATCATAGGGGTTTAAGAGTAATGTGAAATCCATTTAAATCATACCACATCTCTTCTTCCTTAGAACTTCTTAGTTGCATGTTTTCAACTACCCAGTTTTATGGCCTTGGTTTTGTTAGACAATTTCCTGTGTATGTTACATTCCATTGGCTTCTTGCCAAAAACATTCAGGCTAGAAGAGATGAAATCTTCAGCCATCAACTAGAATAGTGTAGCTGACATATCTCTTCAGGCAACTGCAGTCTGGCATCTACGAACAGCACTGTGCTAGACACAAATGTCACTAAACATCATGCTGAGACTTAGATACCACATCAGCAATAAACATAGGCCAGCACTGTTGTGTTTAATGCCCTCTTCCCTGCACAAGCTCAGGTTAACCTCAACCATAAAACTGCGCTAACCACAACAGCCTTTTGCCCAAAGTGGCGAGAAGGGCGAAGAACTCAAGCAGAAATAAAAGAGCACAGATGTTATAACCATAAAAGAATGGGAGCCTCTATCAGTTAACTGAGTTCCTTTATTTAATGTTCTGCTCATTAGAAGATCTTCTAATTTGTTGCAGGTATTGTGATAGGATGCAATTTGTTGCTTTATGGTTTAGACAAGTCTCTAGTGAACGCCAGGTGTCCAAGCTGGCTGAGATTCCAGCTGGCAAGACAGCTCTAAGATAACTCCAAAGGCAGTTGTACAGGAATCATAGAAACCATCTCCCAGGTTAGAAACAAAAGTGTTCCATCTACTACCGAAGAAAACCAGGCAAAGGTGAATCCTGCTGTCAGCCTTTTAGTTAGTGGTGACTACTGAACCAACTAGAAAACCTGATAAGCACAATTCACTGAAGCCAAACAGCCTGGATGGTATTTCTACCTAGATCTTGATAAAAAAGTGCAATATAGACCCTCTGTAAAGTGTGGAAATCACAGCAGATGCTGTTTCTCTGTAGCTTGTAAATAATACAGTTGTTTTAGTGACAGAAATTCTGCCCAGGGCTCACATTATTTACAACAACCTCGTACTTTCCCCCATGGGGCCTGCCTCAACAGACTTCTCTTTCTTTCACCAGGGTGTTAGAAAGGTTCTGCTGCAAATGCTTCATAAACAAAGTTTTTAACTCTGAGAATTGATGTCAGTTTTTGGCGGGTCCTCCTCCTGAATCTGGACTTCTCAATTGAAGTCTCTTAGGAACAAGGTGATACAGAATCAAGATTCACATGGCAAGCATTCCATACAAACGTTTTAACCTCTTGCAGTGGAAATTAAAAACCAAAATTTGGTGGAGGGATGGAGGATTACGGGAAAAGATAGGAAAACAACTCAACCTGTAAGCAAAGGGAAAAAACAAGATGCAATGAAAGTTAGACATTTAGTACTAAGTATTCACCTGTGACACAAGGCACAGCCCTGTGCTTTGGTTTTTAATCTCAAATAAAGGGCCACTGGAAGGACTAAAGAGAAGCATCTAATCTGCTGTTTATTGTCTGGCGATATTGATTTATTTTACTTCTTGCTGTAAAAGACTTGGGAAGAAAAACAAAAACAAAACCCAAAACATGTTTCAATGTGATTCTTCCCCCAGCTCAAGCAATTTTCACCAGTTTTAACTTAGATTTATCTATCACATGCCAAGCATTATTCCATTACAATACTGTGTTCTGAGGATGACTCATCAGTCAAATAATACTTCTGTGAGATATCTGCAGAACTCAGTGGTGCCAGGCTGCAGAACACACTGCTAAGCTGTTAGGAGCAGTAATAATTCTAGTTGCCATTTTTGATTATAGGAAAAACAGGTAGGCATAATTTGGGAGTTATCACTGGGATTTTCATTAAACAGGACCTGCTGTTTGCTATGCAGACTCTGAACACAAGCTCTTCGTTTCCCATTTCTCTCAGTAGAAGTTCTCATGCTCATAAGTGCACTCTGACACATTCTGATCATCAAATGGCGATTGAAACACTCAGCATACAGCAATAAGGTGAGTTTGGTGTTTTGTAATAGGACTTCTTTTGTGTGAACCTGTTTTATGACCATTTTGTGGCAAGAACAACTCACGAAATAGGCAATGATTCTTCTACAGTCCTAGCAACTTAGATCTGTTGTATTTTTCAGAAAAGTCAAACTTATGTCATGTACCATCTCAAAAGTTCAATTGCAAGATCCTTTTTACAAGGTCTGAACAGAGAAGTTAAATGTCCTTAAATCTTCAAGAGCAACATAAATGACAAGCCCCTAAGGAAACTGTTTTTAAAAGTGAGCCAGTCCTCCTGGACTCATTTTTATAATTTTTTTTCTTTTTTTTCTTTTTGGTATTGAGAGTTATAGAAAATAACTTTCCTTGTTTGAGGTTTCTTCCGGGGGGGGTGTTTTGTTTTGTTTTTTTGTTATTTTCTTAAAGCAAAACAACTTAATGACTGTGACGAACACAAAAGGAGGAGTAGAAGTAAAGTGCTGCAAGCTTCCTTCATTAAAGCATGTTTTCCACTTCACTGTGCCTGGTCAAAGAGCCCAGGAATATCTCTACAATGCCAGCATTGCTTCATTATTTTTGTTTTGTTTAAATGAGGCAACACACATCAATCCAGCAGCAAGGAAGAGGATTCTTTCTCCTCTGACTTGTGGGTATGTGCAGTGAAATAGCTTACATTGGTTAACAGATCCAAATTTTATCTCTAGCACTGTCATAGTGAGATAAAACATCAATTGTTGGTCAAAGGCTAGAGAATGTTACTACTTTGTACAATAGGGAGCAGAAAATGTTTGAAACTAATTCATGTCTACCATATAGAAGACACTAACTTATACAAATCGGTTTTATAAAAAAATGTAGAGACAAATATGACTAAAATTATTACATTATTTCCTTTAGAACCACTACCTTTAGGCAACATCAGCACAAATACATGGAATAACTTATTAAGAAATATTAATTTCTTCCCTTTCAACAAAGATGAAAAATATTAGTTCAAATCCGACTTTAAAGCCTTTGCCTAAAAACTGGAGGCGCTCCCCACTCCTCCACAAGCTTCTCCACAGAAAGGCTTATTTTTTGTGGAAAAAGGCATTTTTATTTAAAGGGGAAAAAAAAAAATCAATTTATTATTTGATCACCATTGTAACTCACAGTTCTTTCCAATGATGTGGTGCTTTTAATGCTGTATTACTTCTAAACTCCTGGCATTCTTAAAGTGAAATAAAAAGAAACCAGTCAAAAGACATACTTGCTTGCAATAAAAAAGAGGAAAGAATCTGTCGAGTAACTTATAAAAAAATTATTTCAAGAGTAGGTTCATAACCCTGTAGGATATTAACAAGACTTTTTCAAAAGCCTGATGGATTTACTACAGTTTCAAAACAAAACCAAAAGAGCACTATCAGAAAGAGGGAAAATCCCCACTCTTCCCTGTAGTTCAAAACCTAAGCTTTTAGAAAATAACTGAAACACTTACTATCAACCTTTAAGCCAGATTTAATAGATACCCTAAATCAAGACATACAGTGTCACATGATTCATATCCATCTTCTTGAAATGAAAAGAGAGTATTTTTCATATCAGGCGGAATAAGAAGTTCCTGCCCTGTTGGAGAACATTACAAAGTTGAACGCACCTTGTATTTCCTTGCTTTGTTTATTGCACAAGGAGCTGAATTATGAATTCTCTTATAGCAATACAGCCACTCCAATCCACAGAAGAGACCACCTGAGGCAGCAGGTGTTCCTCCATAAGGTAAGAAGAAATTAAAAAAAAAGCTAAGCTTCCCCAGGTTTTACACTAGAATTTAGGGAACACTGAAGTTTGATGATGCAGTGGGAAAACATACAAAACCCATCAATGCCACTAGGCACATGGCTCTCAAAAAATTGTGGAACAGGGAGAGAGGGTAAGACTCTTACGCAACAATTCACTATTTCCTATTAAATAAATAAATCTTTGATGATAATTCCTTATTATAGAAATGATACTCCAAACCAGATTAATATATGGGACATCAGTATTGTTAAACGTTAAGCAATTCTTTATAGAGAAGAGAGTTCTGACACCTAAAATCTAAAGGTTTAGAATTGCCAAAAAACCCCCAAACCACGTTTAGACTTTCTGCTTTCAGTTGCCCTTCAAAAAGATTAGGGTTTCCCTTCAAATCCTTCTTGCTTTCATTCCCATTGTCCACTTTCCCCACCATCACCATTAAGAATTCCCACAATGTTTTATAAGTTTCAATGTGTTCCAGTTAAGCAGCTAAATCAGATAAAACATAACTACAGTAAAACACTATGCCAGGTGAAGACAAATAATAAAAAAACGGGGAAAACCTCTCAAACTCTGCAACAGCAATTATCTCTGTATTTTAATTCATTAAGTGTGAGAACCACTGAAGTGGCCATGAATCTCACCTCATAACTCCTGTCACCGGCAGGAGAAATCTAGAACCCCTACTGAAATCTTGCTAGATGCCATTGCCAAAAGTTACTTACTTTTTTTTCCCCCCCCCCCTTCCTGCTAGATAAATATCTAGCAGAGCTGAAAGAGAACACAGATGGAGGCTAAAGGAAGCTTGACACCACTAATTCGTGCATCATTGCTGCTGGGCTTTGCCTTTGCATTTCACTAGACTGCTTTCTTTCCAGTAGGCTAACCCAATGAATCTGCATCAGAGACCAACAGTGTCATTAACTGGTCAAAGCTGGCTGGGTTGGAACGTGAAAGATTTGGCAAAACTGTAAATTAGGGGGTGTATATTTACACATCTTTCTTTGAGAGACGCAGAGTTTGTTCATAAAGAAACTTAATGGGCAGTAAATTTTATTGCGTCTATTAAACAAAAAAAAAATTCAGACATACTTAGCTGACAGCTCAAGTATGAAGAAGTGGATCCTGCAATCACTAAGCTGCAAAAGTACTATTCAGGACACGTTTGTCCTCCGCTGGGTATGAGATAGTGCAAAAAGGTGAAGACTTACCTTTCCCAGAGGGCAGTTTCCACTAACCACATGCAAATCTGAAATCCATGTACACTGGCTCTAAACATTGCCACTTTTCTCTCCTAGTTACAGCTGGAAATAGAAAGTTCTTATTGCAGGCCAATAGGATTGTCTGCAATATTGTAAACCTGAGGCTGCTCAGGAACACCAACAGCCAGTTTTAATGAAACACCCTTTCAGATCAAGCCTTTAACGTCATAGATGGAAATCATGACTCTCTTCCCTTTTTATGTTCTTTCCTTTGTGACACCAGTGTACACCTTCCATGACTATTACTCCCCCTCAAGTGAAAAAAATAAGAACTTATTGAACTTTAAAAGTTTCACGTTTGAGTTACAAAATGAAAAGAAGCTTCTCTTATCTTTGTTGTATTTTGTATTCTACAGGCTCAGGCAACAATGCGGCATTTTTACTTTTGTCTGCCACAAAGAATACTTGTGTTTTGAGCACCCACACTGTAGAACAGGTCCAAAGGACACAGAATATCCAGCTTTTCACTCCTTGAAGTAGCTTCATGCACACAGTCAGGACTGACCCTGGCTGACAAACCAGCATAGTTTGACTTCGTTTTCTTCACTTGCAACAGAATCTTTACCCTTCTTATTTAGAGGAAATAGGATGATGAACACATGTTCATGTCACTCAGATTAGATTTCACTCAGGCTAGATTTCTCTCAATATTGATTTTAAGACTCCTCTCTCCCTTTCCTTCTGCAGTTCACTTTTGACAGGCATCACAGGCAAAACAAGACTGTTAAAAATCTCGGGTTCACAAGAAAAAAAGACTTTTTTCCATATTGCAAAGTCACTATGATACAGAGATGACCTTTAACACAAGCAAAAATTTTCTCTAACAGAAAATCTCCTGTTGTGCACAGGCTTTTGTGACGTGCACTCTACTAGTCTTGGTGAATGACTTGTAAATGCACTGATCACCACATTCATGGTCCCACTAAAATAATTTCAGGATTAGTGGTTTGTGGTTATTCATGGTCAGTGTTGTCATCTTAAGATCTTAGGGGAAAAAAGTTACTTCTCTTCTCTAAATTTTAATAGAAAAAGTCTTTGAAACACCTTCCTTACACACAATAACAGGATAGAACATCATGATCTCCCTGCCTTCAAGAATCTGATTTTGTGTTTATGTATCTAAGGGGATCTGATCCTAGCCACCAAGACTTAGCTTTCGTGTCTGAAATTGCCAAGGAAGAATTAGCTTACAGAAAATATTTGGAATTTATCATCTGAAATAAAACGGGAAAAAACCCCCAAAAACCAAAAAACAAGACAACCAAACACTCAGTCAGTCAGTTAAGCCTAGGATGGCATCAACACACCTCCCATGTGCCTTTGGTTATTCCTGACTAGTTCAGAGTCCAGATCAGTGTCTACAACAGCCTTTTGTCAAAGAGGATGTCACCATGATGCCAATCTTTAGATAGGCAAGAGATAGGACATGTCCCTGCTTTTCCAAAGATTTCATCTGCAAGAACCATCTCTGCCATGTTGTGCTACTGCTTCACAAAGAAGGCTCCAGGCAAGTCGAACCCTTTGCAAGACAGCCATAGCTGACAATTAGAAAATCACCACAGGCTGCTCCCTCATCTTTCCCTCACACTCCAAACTAACGAGGTTCTGACATTATGATATGGTAATGACCAAGGTCTGTGCACATACCTTCACTCATCAGGCAGCACAGCATTCATTCACAGTGCTGAAGCTAAGCAAAGGTCCACAGCATAGGTTGGAGGTGGATAGGAGAGGTTCACCCAAGCACAGGATGCATCTAAGATACATCTACAGTCAAAGACAGTAAAACAGTTCCTCCAGACTAGGAAAGTCTTATCAAAAGATTTCACCTTTGAAATCAGTAAATGTGAAAATATGACTACTTAGCAGCCAATCATTAAAAGACAATTACACATTGACAAGCAAGATGATAGCATTTCATTGACAGTTTTATACAAAAATGAAGCCAGAAGCCCAAAGAAATTCTCCATTATTATTTTTGTGCTGGATTCAGCACCCTTTTATTAACAGACATTTTCTTCAGTAGGTATTAAAAATGATAAATGTCATATGCTCAAGTTACTGAGAGCTGCTCTTCCATCACTTTCAGATTAAGTTCAATTGATTGTTGGGCAGATGGTGAGAAAGAACACATCATGTGTTCTCAATCTGACTGACACAGATTACAGAGTTAAAGCAGTGATTGGAGCACTTTGATATACCATTTCCTCATCCACCACCATCAGACAGGAAAGTTTCCTTAGTTACACTGATGCTGTCTCCACAGTACAGTGTGTTTCAATTATTATGCAAGTCACTGAAGTCTATTTTAAGAGTCTTTTGCTTTTATTACAGTGCATATGGAGGAGGTTTTCTCCTGCCACTTGAATAATCTGTCTTCACCTAGCAGGTGTGTTTTCCTTTCAGATTTTTTTTAATAACCTCCTGAAAAATAATCAGGAGGATTGAAAGGGAACGAACCAGAATTCTGCTGACGGGCATATGTGCTGTGTTTAACAGCCCCAAGAACGGTGCCATGCTAAAAAAAGCACCCAACCCACACTTATGACAGAGCAAGCAAATCAAGTGAGAACATCCACTCATTTCCTTTTCAGGTCAGCACACAGCTCCCACCCTCTGCTCCTCCTTGTGCCGATGGCAACAGTCTAAGAGTTGAAGCAACCTTGGTGTCATTCACCACCCCAGAAAGAACCCAGCTCCTGGCTGCAGAGATCTTCTCAAACCAGAGTAATGCAGGTGCAAGACTTCACTGCTTGGAGGAACACAGTTATCATCTGAGAGATGTTCCTCCTTCAGACATGCGGTGCAATAAATCCTGTCACATGCAGTTAATGTGCATTCTTCAGGATCTTAGAAGCATCTGGCAGTTTTTTCTGGCAAGCATCTTGGAAGGCAGTGAACAGGTCACAGCTGAAGAAACGCTTCAAGAAGCAAGCAGCAGATGTAGCCTGCACCCTGAGAGAGCACACTTGACTGCTACCAAGTGGTTTTGAGGGTTCTTGTTCAAAATACTCGTTGAGTAGTCCTTCTGCAAGTCCCCTGCAACTGGATGGTTCAGACTGACAAAAATTTGAAAGCAGAGAAAAGAAAGGTGAGCTGAGAAAGCTCTGCAAAAAGATGAGCTTACCTGGGGTAAATGAATATACAACAGTCTTACATGAATCTAAGCCAACTCGATAAGATTCATTTAAAATAATCTCACACTCAGCTTTATGACAACCTGTGACCTCCAGGCCTTGCATCAGTAGGTGCTTCAAGTAGGCTGAATAAGGAGAAAAATCCATAAACGATTTGATTTTTCTAGCTCAGAGCTTTGGCCATGTGCCCAGTGAGCTCTCAATTATTTTAAGTCATTCAGCTACAGCAATTAAAATATCTCCTCATTAGTAAGAACTAGATGTTTAAGTGCCAGTTTAGAGTGTTAGGAAAGAGAGAACATCTCCAATTTGCTGACAGAGAAAAAATGGAATTTGACCTTTGCTCCTCCTCTGAGCAGGATCAAGATGATGTCATCAATACCCAAAGCCATGAGACTGAGACTTCCTCCAGGTCATGGACACTGTGCATGGTGACCATCGTTGTCAGCAGCACCAACACAGAGGGTGGTCAGTTTACTGAGGATTCAGGCAAAAGCAGAAACCTCTCACAAGGAATCCTGGAATTTTGTTCCAGTGTTGAATGGTTAAAAACCTGTAGATATCTTACATACTGCAGACCTTCCTGCTTCTCAACTTCGCACTTCTCTGCAATCTCTCCCTCTCTATTTTGTGCTAGATTTCAAGTGACTGAAATGGGTGCTTCTATCCCAATGCCGCACATATCCATCTAATGCCAGTGGCAGCAGGGAATTCCTTCTCTTCGAGTTTGGGCACAACTTGTTTGGCAAGGCATTGTGGAGCATCACAGAATAGTTAAGGTTGCAAAAGATCTCAAAGGTCCAACTGTTAGCCCTGCACTGCCGTGGTCACCAGTAAACCAGGCCCCAGATGCACATGCATATTTTTTTTAACACTTTCAGGGATGGTGATTCCACTACTTCCCTAAACAGCCTGTTCCAATGCCTGACAACCCTTTTATTGAAGACATTTTCCCTGATATCCAGCCTAAACTTTCCCTGGCACAACTTGAGGCCATTTCCTGTTATCCTATTGCTTATTATGTGGGAGAAGAAACTGACTCCCACCTGGCTACATCCTCCTGTAGAGGGTGATAAGGTCTCCCCCGAGCCTCCTTTTCTTCAGACTGGACAAGCCCGGTTCCCTCAACTGCTCCTCTGAATTGTAGCAGCAGGACACTAAAATTAGCCTCATTCCAGAGAAGATCTTGGGCTATTCCTAGATGCAGTGTTTGCACCTTGTACCTCATTACTTGCTCTGGTGAGTTGAAGCCTATTGTCTTCTGTTTCACAGGAGTGTACAATCATAAAAACATCCCCATCTTTTAAGACAAGAATTTAGGCAAGGGAAGAATACACAATAGCTCCAAGTTCTGAAGGTTTAAGAAGTCTTATAGTATGCTTTAGCTAAAAGCTGAGAACCTTAAGACTCACTTCATTTTCATTGCTATAGGACATTATAAGTTGAAATAGATGAGAGAAACTGTGTGTGAATTCTCCACAAGGACTCATTAGCTGACACAGAGGTAAAAACACAACTGCAGCTGAAACATACACTTAAAGAAATAGCACTGGTTAAAAAAAAAACCCCAGGCACCTGTAAGAGGGTCCATTGTAAAAATGCTTGCTTTAAGAGAGAAGATTTCTAACCATGATGTTCTCCATGCTTTCAGACAACTGCAGTTTCCCTTAATGAAGAAAAGCTTCCCTTCACCTCCTGCTAAAATGATCCTCAAAGATATGTTAATTTTTCTTTAATGTATTATCTTTTCCATCACCACGGCTGTCTTGTCTGCCTTTTTCTCAAGGACTGATGCAATTGCAAATGCTTTCCTGCATCCCATGATAGATTTTATTAATGACATCAAACAGTTTCATGCCTTGCTTTGTTATTAAGTTCTGTGCTGGTAGCGGATATTGCATTCCTTTGTGTAAGTTCTGTAATTTTTCTGAGTTTTGATAAGGCCATTAATCACAACACAACCATGCTAATCCAGACCATACTGGTGTCCAAGACAACACTACAATAATTACTCTTTAATAACCATTCTCCTTTACCTAATACCTGTACAGATTTTCTCTGCTTAGGTAGGAGTCTTTTTAACAAATATGGGAGAAGATGAGGACTAAAGTGAAATGATTGTGTTTCAGTAAAATTTCTTCAAATAGTCAGGATAGGGCTGACCTTATGAGCTCAGCTCATTATGTTGGAATTGACCTCACATCCATGTGGCTTCACTGGTAGTTGAAAACATTCAACATCTGTCAATACTTGGACTTAAATGATCCAAAGGACTTGAAAATTCATGGTTGAAAAGGAATATAAATAGCACTGAAATCTTTGCTCCTCGGTAACCTGACACTGAAAACCTTCTGCTGACTGCAAGTATTAGCTCTCATTGCATTTGCTAACCAAATCCCTGGCTTCTTTCAAAATAGCTGCTGATAGGTCAACACCTATAAATACAGAAATAACCTTACCATTAGAGCACAATTGAGCAGCATTCGGCAGGCTGCTCTACTCATTTATCTCTTAAATGTTTTAGTTTTTGCACCATTCCAGTGAGGTGCTGAGCAGTATTGAGATGTACACTTCAAAATCATGTTTTATGTAACCCCACAGAGGTCACACACGTGGCTATATGAACATCCACATATAAAGCACAGGCACTGTGCTACACAGAAACCTCAAAAAAAATGAGGAATGTAGTATTGGGGGGACAAAAAGCATGTACTGAATCCATTTGCTTCTTGTAGCCAAGGTTTGTTTCCTTTGTGGCACCTACAGCCACCTCCTTTGTTTGAGGTGCCTGAAGTACAGAGTTACCTATCCCAGGATAAAGCACACTCAGCGCTTCAGAGGATTAAAGCTCAGCAAGTGTTAAGTGCAGCAGAGTACAAAAGGAACCCCTGGCATCATCCCTGCACACAGCCAGCCTACCACAGGAGACTGTCTCTGAGCAGGGCAGTGCAACTTCTGGGAGCCTGACTCCTTTCCTGAGCCCACTGAGTGTTTAACACACTGGGTCTGAACAGGTCTTTGACTCAGTATCTGTCCTCTGCAGCAGCCAGCAGCAAATAACCCTGAGAGAACATGTATGGAGCACACTGAGGTTTTCTTTCTCCTAAATATTCTTCCAGCCTGCAGAGATTTAGGGTAGACAGAGTTCCTGAGTCAAAGGTAGTGCTCTGGTGTCCTGCCGCCCTGACTGAATCTCCCAGAAACACAGGGAATTATTAAAGCAACCTGGAATGCAGACAAGCCTCAAACCTTGACAAATGAGCCAAGGAATATGCACAGAGTTGCTTTCCTCCTTCATCCTGTTTCTTTCTCCCAACCTCTCACCATTCGATGCCTCTGGTTGTATTAGAGCACAGTCAGAAGACAACCCCGACTGACCACCTCGGTCACCTCTCTTCCATTTTAGTCTGATTATCCCTTGTTCAGGGGGCAATGTCTAGGGCAGACACACGTGGCTGAATGCAGGAACTCCCTTCCTCAGGCTATGCATGCAGCTCTTTTTCTAGAGCTGGCAGCTGTCTAACCCAGCAAGGTGTGAGCTCAGGAGGGTTTCTGGCAGACACTTCAGCTCTGAGTTGGCCATGCACTGGAGCCAATGCACGGGAGAGGGTGAGACTGGGTGGTACTGAGCAGCAACAAAAGCCACAGCAGTGAAACGTTCAGTTTTTGTGGAACTGTGCAGACATGACTGTTCTGGGACCTGGCTGCTTCTTCATGTACTACCACAAGGAAAACACGCTCGCCCCATTAGTGGGTATAAATCACATGGCAGTCTCAGGTGCTGCCTTACAAATAAAGCCAACAGTAGACCTTTTTGGGTGTGAAAAGGTCTGGGTTTGCAGGTACAGAGTCAGCTATGGGTTTGCAGCAAGACAAGAAGTGCACTCATGATGTACATTTATCACAAAAGCCTGTAACAGTCAAGTGATTTTAGTGCTCTCTTATGGAATATTTCAGCTTACTGTGCTTGGAAACAGGCAATATAATTTCCCAAGTTTCAATAAATTCTATTAGTTACCCCACATTTAATTTTTCTTCAAGAAGCTTCCTAATGCCAGCTCATTTTAGAAGTCTCCAGATAGCCAGCTTTGGTTTTGTGAAGGGGAGGAAGAAAACATATTTGTTTTGTGTCATTGTACAACAAAGTTTACTCTTAAATTGCTTTTTAACTATTAATAGCATTCCCATATATTGTACCTAGTGTTTAACCGTACAACAGTAGAAGCACAGCTCCTTCTCTGGCTCTCTCATGGCTGTGACTCAGTTCCCAGCCAGCCCAAAGTACTTTAGCTGTGTGACTGGAAACAGGATTAGGTGTTCTGCCCATAAAAGAGTAAAAGCATGTCCTTCATGCAGCATTTCACGAGGCTCTCTCTGGCAAAGAGCAAGTAATACTACAATAGACTTCAGTTACACTAAGAGTAGGTGATCCAAAAGACAGGGAGGGAAGTCACCCGGTCATAACACACCACGGAAGAACTCTGATCCAAACATCCCTATTCTTTGTATGAAACTTCAGTGCAACTATTAGAACATAACCCTATATATGATTATATATATGTATCTTATATATATGTAGGATACAGTATATGCAAATGTCCCAGAAACACAGGAAATCGTTAGAGTAGCCTGGAATGCAGAGAAGGCCCAGCCCTTGACAACTGCTAGGTTAACCAGAAGCAAGACATGCTCCTTATTGTTATTCCTCTGGAATGTTAACCTTGCTAAGCCCTCACACACTTTGGAAATCTGCCCATCAGTCATGAAGTTCATGCTTTCATAACAGCAACAACATCTAAAAAAAGAGAGAGAAAGAAAACTCTGAGCATATCTTTTATCTAAAGCAGTAGAATTGTTAGTGATAGAAGAGTTCTGGGAGTCAAATCACCAAAAACTGCACCAAATCAAGCAGAGACTACCATGACTGATCCTCCTCTCACTTCCCTTTCAGAGTAATAAGACATGTGTTGTTTAGAACTATTTCTTAAATTTGAAAACCAGGAAGGTTAAGAACAGACATCAGAAACCTCTTCAGTTCTGAGACCCCATCCCCATGTACCCACGCAATCCACGAATAAACCCAAGAGGATCATGCAGTGCCAGAACATGCAAGTCCTAGAACACACTTTTGTGAAAATGAGCCAAATTTATCTGAGCATAAGCTAGAATTAGAAAAATAGCAGATGGCAAATTGCAGCACCACTGAAACTCCAACAGCTTGTTTTGAAATGTTAAGTTAATTCCTAAAATAAGGGTTTAGAGTTGAAATAAGATTCTCTAAAGATGCCCAGAAACTTGGTTCAGACAGAGCAACTGGATTATTTTCAAAAATTGCCTGGATGTTATTAGCTAGCTGCAGTTTTCGACATTTTCCCTACATCAGAAAGCTGCTCTAGGTGTTCCTCTGGCAGTTGTAACTGAGGACTTTTTTTTTTATTTTTAAGGTATTCTCATTTCAGACCAGTTACTCCTGCCAGGCTTGACAGAGCTCCTCACATCCTCCTTCCCAGCCCTGTCGTTCAGCCCTGAAGCTGGTTGCCCTTCAGATGCAGTAACTTCGTAGCCTCCTTGCCACTCTGCTGTGGGTCCCCACACTGGGGAGCAAGTTCCCTCACAAAGACTAAAGTGTGTTGTTTCGTCTTTTAGGTCGTAGCTACATTAATGAAGAGGAGCAGGACTGAAATCCTTGCGTTTAGTGTCCTTGGCAGACTGAATGCACCAATTCCCCACTGGATTCCTGCTTAGGCTGAGCCACTAATTCAAACTGTGCACCCGGAGTTTCTTCTCTTCCTCGGGAGAAACAAACCTTTTTTGGGCGTGAGGGGAAGGACCTCCCCTCCACACCTTTCTTCTCTCCTAAGCCTGTTCAAGAACTAAAAGTAAATAAGATAGATGTTCTTTTGTCCTCCAGGAAACGCTTTTCCCCCACGTACTACCACCACACGAATTCAGGATAGTCCAAAAGCCACCCTGGTATTACCACGTCCTTGTGGAAGGACAAACAACACAGGAAAGCCCTTGCTTTGAAGCTGCGAGCAAGCGCTTTTCATCACTCAGAGGAAACGAAGCACTTACGTTGTCAATCCCTCCCAAAGCAGCTTGCTTACAGCTCCAAAGGAAAAAAAAAGGGGGGGGAATTAAAGGCAGGGGCCGGAGGCAGAGCCGCAGGAGCGCGGCCGCGGCTCCACCTCGCGGCCCCGGCCCGGTTTGCCAGGACGGGAAAGCCTCACCCCGCTGCCCTTCACCCCTCGCACGCGGAAAAGTCCTGGCTGCAAAGGCAGGATCAACATTTAAAAGCAAATCACCCCCCTCCAGGGATTAGGGTTGATCTCACCACCCACATGAATTATCCTCCTCACCTACCAGCAACTTCCCAGAGTGGTGCAGCCGCCTTCTCTCCTGAAATCACGTGTGGCTCCATCATTCCAGAGCAAAAACATCCCCAACAGCAGCACTTCCACCAGCCCTGTTTTTTAAGACCACGCTTCCTTTTGGAGCAAAACCAAGAAACACCTGAGCTCTGCCCTTCCTCCTTCCAGAAGGTTCTGGCCAGGTGGGCTCAGCCCTTTTCCCAGCTGCTCGAGCTCCCCAAACACAGGTGTTGGCGCTTTGCTGGATATCTCCAAGTAGACACAAAGGATGTAATTTAACCAACTGCAAGGGAAGGCAAAGCAAAAATAAAGTTGTTTAATAAAGTGGGTTTTTTCCAAGGGCAGTCGCTGAGGCCAGAGCTGTCAGCGCTCCATAGGTGGTTCTGTGGAGACCACAGAGTCTGCCCGTACAGACGCAGGGTCACTAATATTACTTCTGACTTCCAGGATCTGCCACAGGAGAGTTTTAAGGTTTTTCCTCTTCAGGTTTCTTGCTGTTCTGCTCCCATAACAGACTCTATAAATAATTATTTGTGTGTGTGTGTTCTCTTTTTTTGTATGTTTTGCTGTAGGGATGGATTTATCATAGTCGGTATTTCTTAAGGCACAGCTTTTTCAGCAGTGATCAAGGCTCACATTAAAGTCAGGTCACAATTTACATTATAAACACTGATTTCTGGAATCTTACTACCCTTGAATAAAAAATGCGGTGCAAGCAGAAATAAAGCTGTGTGGAAAAAAATATTAGAAGAACTAAAATTTAAAGAAATAAAACAGTGACACAATTTTGCACCTACTAGCACTGGTTTTATGGACCTATTTCCACTTTTCACTGGTCAGCAATCTGACCCTTTAAAAATCGTATTTTCTCCATGCAAAGCAAAGTGGACAAGTGCAGATGATGTCCAAGTGCCCATCAGAACACACTGGCAGCTGCAGCCAAAGCCTCGTGGCCACCGGGACAGGACAGTTTGTACTGCTTAAACAAACATGCTAATGAAGGTTTGCTTTAGAAAAAATGAGAAACATTTGAGCACCCTGAACATTAAATCCTCATTTAATGATGGGAAGTGTTGTATTTCCTTCCAACACTCAGGCATGGTGCCACGACTTCAACAAGCTGCTTAATTTTCTCTCTAATGCCTAAATCTATGTGATGGATATATGGTGCCATATCACCCTCAGCTGGGAATTGCCTTAACTTTATTCTTTTCTGTCACAGTCTGTATGCTCTTCCAACGTTTTAGTGCTTGTGAAAGATCAGTAAAGAAGGACTACTTTGAAACTCTCTGAAAAGGAAAAAAAAAATCCATGAGGGAATTTCAAACAAGAGTAAACCTGAGACCTGTTGTGCAGCACAAAACATCTAATGGGCAGCAGAAGCAGCCTTTCAGCTGTGACAAATAATGAGAGATGCCACTGCAGGACCACTGCCGGGAGACATTTAAGAAAGCATCAGAAGAGTAAGTGCTCAGCTTTCAGGATGCATTTTGTTCCCAGGGTCCCATCCTTGTGGATCAATAGAGTATTTATGGTTGGCAGTGATTATGAGTTACCGCTGTTGCTGTTACATGGACATCTCAAAGGCATTTTCATCAGTCTTTCCTTCTAGATTAAAATTGGTGTGCAAAGGCTGTGGTCCAAATTCAGCAGGAATATAAGCAGCACAGCCCTTCCCACACATTAATGATGAACAGGGAGCCTTGGGACACAGTTTCATCACGTCCTTGAGGCCAGTGCTGGCCCGAGGGGCAGGGACACTCTGCCTGCAAGACATTTCCATCCCTGCTCCGGTTCTAATGTCAGCATTTGTCAACTGATCTGGCAGGAACTTTTTATTTGGTCAAGTTTCACCACAATGCAGTGTAAATGGTAGAAGCAGCTTATAGGAGACAAGGGGGATAGTAAAAGTATTCCAGCTGGAGAATGCAGAAAACTTGAAACTGAATATTCTTGAGTCTACTTGCTAACATGCCTTCCTGAGAGACTGAGGTTCTGCCTTCAAATTGGATGGACAAGTGAATTAAGTGTGAAACCAGCTTGTGCTCCTCAGTGTTTGTTTGGTGCTGCCCACCTCCCTTATGTTTCCAGAGGGCTGTGCCAGTGGGAAAGACAGGAAAATATATAACTTGTAAAACTTGCATCAGCTTGGATCTGGTAAAAGTGCCGTGATGTTTAAGCTACCGGCAGTTTTCCACGTGAACAGTGACTGAAACTTCAGTGGATCCTGACCTTGGCTGGGTTAGGTGGCAGCTTCAGTCTCACAGGAGAAAGCTCTCATGAACAGCCTCTAAGTGCATGAACCTGTTCTCTCAGCTGCTGAATTTCTTCTAGTTTATCTCTTGCCTGTCCTCAAGGTTATTCGGTTCCTCTTTATCATGCTGCAATTCTCTTGCACAGTAACAATGTTTCCCAGCTGTATTCCAACAGAGGGTTTCATTAGCAAACTCTTCATTATTTCAGGGAGGTCATTAATGAAAGCATCACATGTTTGGCTCCAGGCAGATTCCTTGAAGATCTCTAGTAGTCAAACCTCCTCCAGCCTCATAACTCCTCCTAAGGAGGTGCCAGCCTTGCCTTACATCCTTAAATCCCAAAGCTTCCTTATAACACCCAGTGTGTGATTTATCTCATAAGTACTGACTTAATAATGCATTGTAATGTTTTAGTGAGCCAGACTTGAAGAAAGGTGTAGATTTCTCAAAATGCAGCATTTCTATCCTAATGCAAGCAGGGAAAAATGATGTACTAGGACAATAACAACTTATTAGAGGATTTAAAGGGCAAACATTTGTGTTTTATCAGAATCAGACAAGACAATATGAACTGACCTGAAATATAGTGGTCCCAGTGAAATGCACACATAGAATGTGATTCCAGCAACATCAAAGAGGTAGCAAAATATTCATTATTAATTTATCAGGAAATAGAAAAGAAAGAAAGTGCTTGGTTTTTTTCAAGAAGTAGCAATCTTTATATATCACACACTTTTATTAAAATACAACAGTAAATGAGGATTAATTAACTAGTAATCTGCATTGATCAAAGAGAATGTTTTATTACTGTCCAAAATAAAACAAAAGGCCTCTTTAGACTTGTGTTGCATGCCAAGTAATTAGCACAGCCACCCACCAACTTGGCCAGCTGAAGAAGGGAAGAGTTATCAGCCAGAACAACCAGTGGAGGGAATGCTTTTGGTCCAGTCACCAACTGGTCCTTGGAGCATGCAAAGGAGTTCTCACAGCTGGGTGAATCACTGACCTGACTTACCTGGAGCCCCTAATTCAGAGTAAGGTATCAGAACACTTACACTGAGTGACAATTAGCAAAAGTATAAGATACACCAATGTTGTTAAGCAGCTACAGGAGTTAGCAGGGAGACTGAGTTCTTACATTGGTTCCTGATGCTGTTAGATCAGGATCTTCTTTCCTCCACTTTCTGCTCCGCTCTGTTATCAATGCTTACCCCTCCAAGGTTCCCAGTTACAGTGTACATTCCCTCCAGTCAGGAATTCTGTCATACCCACATTGATACTGAGCTTTATTTCTTGCTCCTTGTGCTATGTGACCTGTTCCCTTTCTCTGTTTTGTTTCATTCCCGGCAGATTTTAAAGCTCTTTTATGCTACACTGTGCTTAATATTAGGTTAGCCTAATAAAACGTAGTCAATTTGTAGTCACAGGATTAGGTGTCCTTTCTAGTCTGATGTCTAAAAGGTGTCTGGCAAGTTTATTTGGGGCATATGATCCTGAAAAGCAATGTTTGTGTTGGATAAAACAGTAAGTAACCCAAGCCAAACATAGCTTTATGCAAAAACTACATTGGAATCTTTACTTGATCTGTTATTTCATATATTATAAAAACATATATGCATCTAAGTACAAGAAAAAACATGCAAATTACCATTCAAAACTGAAAAAAAGCTAAAACATTATGAATAATACAGTATCATTAAGCTCAGTTTTCTTAAATATGTTTATATATTACTTATAAGAACAATTTACGATATGAAAAGTATAGCCAAGAATTAATGAATTAGGAGATACCAGGATTAAAACTGCACATATTCATCATGATCTACATCTTTACTACATGCACATTACTATTTCTTCTACGTGAGCCGTGCCTTATGCAGACTTAAGACAGATTTATTGCTCTCTTATTGAAGTGCTCTCCACTGTTTGATTTTGTTCTTATTTCTTCACTGGGCAAAAGCCAGCACTGTACTCAGCACACACTGTTCCATCACTGCTTTAAAGGAGCAACGTTGGACTTTAGTGGGTATGAATCTTCCTCCCTCTGCTCTCACATACAAATGATTTCACAGCAGAGAGGGGATGTCTGTAGCGTGCAGCGGAGCAGAGTTAACTCAGCTGCTCCAGCACCTCCACAGCGAACACAGCTCATGCTGCCCACATCAGAGGAGAAAGAAACTTGGGTACCGAGAGCGGGTGAGATGAGCACCATGCCCGTGCCAAACCCCCTGGCTCCCAGGAGAGCTAATCAGAGCTGACATCTGTCCTGCCTGCGGCGCCCAGCGAGGCTGAGAAGTGTCTGCTGGGCTGCTCTGACACGGACAGGGCTGACGGGCTCTGCTTATTATGAGGAGTATGAAATCTGCAGAAAGTATTACCCCTTAAACTCTAGCACTGAGTTGATACTGTTGATACCTACAGAGAAAAACCTTCCAGGAAGAAAAATAAAGCGTTATTTAAGGAACGTATCAAAATTAGTGTGCTTTAATTAAAATGGTTTAATGCACTAACGTTTCCAGTGGAAGTGAGGAGACTTTCCAGAAGAGCTCTAGAACAAGACTGTTTTATTGGTCTAAAACACACTAAAAATTACTGGATAGACACTAGAGAGTAGCCAAGGCTCTTTGTCTGAATCAGGCCTTGAGTGACTGGCCCCAGATACCCTTGACCAACAATCCCTCTTGATATCACAACCTGCGGTATAATACCAGACTGTTTACTAGTAAATCTAAGAGGCCCTCTTAGTCATGCAGTTTCTTAAACCAGAAACTTCTTACTTCTAAATAAACAAACATGTTTAAATGTCTGACAGCCAACAGAAAACTACGATCTTTGGTGACATCTGGTGAAAGGATCAAATTAGGTTTTTCTCATCCCATTCACTGTCACATAGTATGGGTCACACCCAAGGATTTTTGACTCAGTAAGACATGGAAAATAACTATGGCATTGAGTCCTGTCTTCATTGGCAATGCCTTTATTTCATGTAAGTGAACATACACATTTGCTAAAAATGGTTGAGTTTGCTTTAACTAATAATAAAAAAGTATTGTTTGGAATGCTGTATTCATGTTAAATATAAGGCCCTAAATAACAATTAGTAAGTTTGTAGGCATTGCACATTCCATTGTCTTCAAAAATCTATATTTAATTTATAGCACATTCTTTGAAAATAGGTTCTGTTTGCACGGAAGGCTGTGCTCAGTAGATCTCTGTGTACACTCAGAGAACTGAAGGTCAGCCTGGAGCATCCAGACGATCCTGTTTACTAATTCATGGAGTGTTTCACAGCGGGCCAGAAGGACACAACTGTAGTATTCTCACTTCTTGGTATTCTGCAGTGGTGGAGAGCTTATTGGATTTTCCTCAGTCTCCTGTCACGCCTTAAGCGTTCCTAGATCATTAATGATCAATAGATCCGTTTAGCTGCGAATAATAATTCAGACAATTGGAAAACATACAGGCTTCCTGGATGGGCTTGTGGTCGTAGTCACAAATGAATTTGGTGTTCAAGCCTCCCCTGAGGAACAACTGTGCTATTTGAAGAGCTCATTTTGGAATACCAGAGATGCTAGCTTTGATGATTCCCTAATAACTGCAGTGTAATATTTGTTTAATTTGTCCAAACACTGTACAATTATGCTGCCTTTAAATTTATCATCTTTACTGAGATTCTGAGCTCTGTTTAGACCTTATGACCTCATTGCATATTTAGTTACCACAGCAGCCTCTGCAGTTGCAAATGTAAAAATGTTCTCAAAGAGCTTCTCTGTGTTGAGAAAGGTTATTTCTAAGTCCAAAGCAGGAAATACCCAAGATCCAAGAACACAGAGTTCTTATTGTCCATGTATTTGAAGTCACCTTCAATCTCTGCTTCATGTGCACCATCCCTTTTGCCTCTGTGCTCCCTCTTTGCTCCCTGTATGTGCAATAACAAAGATTTAGAGTTGGACCAGTTGGGAAAGAAGCAGGCTAGGGTCTGATGGACAACTGTGTCTAGCAAGGACAACCACAACAGACCCACAAAGGAATTGCTTTCCTTCCTATATTACACACAGTCCTCATTCCTGCGTGTGCCACAGACATTTCATACACACAGAGTTCTGTCTCCAGCCACCCTTCCAGCTGCTGTGCTGCCTCCTCTTTATGGGACAAATTCCCTAAAATTCCTTTGCTCTCTGTCTTTGACCACCCAGTGCTCCCTCACCAACACCGCACACACTCTGTGTCCCTACAGACACCCTGCTGTTCATTCCCTTCTTATTTGACATTCTTCCTAGAGAAACATCATAATTTGAATCATCATTATTTGAATCATAACCCTGAAAATAGAGACTTTTGTCTTGCTTTAGACTAATGTAAACAAGTCAAAATCATCATGGGTGATACTGCATTGCAGCTGTGAGTCCCTGGTGTAGTAGCCACAGGCATCTTGGGCCAATTGAGATAACTGAAAGGGTGGCTGGCAAACTTAGGTTTCTCTTATTCCTCATGTTCCTCTAGTTCTGATGGAGATCCTTTTCTCAACAGCTTATCTACATGTTCAGTGATCTTAATCTTCATTGCCAAGCTTATCACCTTTTGGAGGATGGCAGTCAGACTTATGGTCCATCATTCCCAGCATCCTTTCTAGAGCCATCTCTGTGGACAGGACAGACTTATGCAATATTGCTGCTTTTCTCATATTGAAATAACTTTAACCTTTTTTAAAATTTTTTTTCCCCATTCTATGCAAGGTGCTCCTCAAACTCTCTCTTAACGCTCCTAATTTCCTGGTTACATTTAATCTGCCATATGGACTTTCCTGTTCTATTCTGAAGGACAAAATTTCCGCCACAAATGGCAGTCCTTCCTACATGAAAATCACCTTAATTTTCTGTTTAGTCCTGTAGGGCTTTTGCTGGACCATTCTGATTTCTCTTCAAGTTTCAGCACAGAGTTTGTCTTGAATGCTAATACAGGATTTCTGAAAAGTGCCCAGGCTACCTCTAGGCTCCTTGCTCCTCCCTTAATCCTCTCTTCCTTTTAACCAGTTCCCATATTAGTATGCAGTTCCCTTTCTTTAAATTGAACGCTTGTATTCTGGATTTCTTTTGTTTAGTGTCTCTTGCTGTAGTGTTAAACCCAATCATACTGCAATTGCTACTAGATCAGCTCTCCCACGTGCTTCTTGAGCTGGTCCTGTGCACCACTCAGGACCAAAGCCAGGACAGAGCTTTCCTGGGATTGTAGATTCATTGCTCCGGAAAGCAGCTCAAAAACATGTATTTCTATATATTTTCATAGATGATGAGGCATTAATTCTGGTGGTAGCTGCTACATGCCAATATTAATACCTGCCCTGACTTTGCAGGTTGTCTAAACTCTGTCCTCTATCCAATATCCTGACTGAGGGTGGGGGTAATTATACATTACAATTTTATTATTACAGTGTAATACTTCCAACCACAGGGATTTCAGACTGTTTTCTCTTTTTCAACAATAATTTCATTTGGTTACACTTCATTTTAGCCTCCAGAAACAGTGCCAGCCCACTGCCTACACATTCTATTCTGTCAGTTTGTGTGAAGGTGATAGGCTGGGAACACCACATCCACCAATTACTCTCTGTAAGGTCTCTGAGCCGCCTCTCTCGTGAAGCCAAGCATCCTGGTTCTCCCATTTTCCATGCTTCTAGCACTGGCAAGGTTTGCCCCTGGTCTGTTGCCCACTGTATTTGGCACCTGACGTAGGAAGGAGCCTCATTTGCCTTCCCTTTCTGCTTTCCTTGCAGCCTTTTCAGAGATGCACTGGACATTATCCACAGGCATTTTGGGGGATCACAGCCCTCTGATGTTTGTGTTCCTCTGCATCTGTCAGCTTCCTTACTGTTTATAGCACTTTTTTGTGTTTTCAGGGCCATCAGCCTGGCTCTTTTCCAGCCAAGGTTTCAAGCCTTCCTTCCTGTTCCTCCTCTTCTGAAATATTCCTTGCTTCCTAATGTATGTAAATCTCTAACCCCAACACCTAAAGTAAATAATTTCTAACTGAATATTATGTTAATTTCTGCTCATGAACAACAACTGATCATCTTCTTAAGAACTCTCCCTCTATTACAGATTAGACTGCTACCAGAGCACAGAATCTCTGAAATGTTTTTATTTTATGAAAGGTTATTAACAGGCAGCTGCCAGATTATTAGCAGGCAGCTCAAGTATCATATTTATCCAGACAATAACAGCATCGGCACTGTAGTGCAAGCTTCTCCCATACAATTCTATTAATTTATTTCCATCATGCCCAGGAGAAATTCCAATAGGGAAAAGGGGTTGTAATGAGTTTCATGAAGCCTCGTTCATGCCAAGCTGTTAAGATAATGATTCAGAGAGGGAGAAAAGGATATGGGGCAGCATCCAGAAGCTGGGGAATAATAGGGTGTTAAACAACCAGTGCCTGTTTGCAAAGTTCAGATAAATACCAGGCAAAAAACATATTTCCTGGCACTTCAGCTTCACCTTACAGGGTGCCAAACACACTCCAGCATGTCTGTGCAAGGGGGAGTTCAGCTCTGCTGTGCACTGGGGTGGCCTTACCTCAAGTCCTGCGGGCAGTTTTAGTGCCACAATATAGAAAAGATACTAAACTAAATTAGAAAGTATCCAAAGGAGGGCCATAAGAATGGTGAAGGGTCTGGAGGGGAAGCCTTGTGAGGAAAAGCTGAGGTCTCTGGGTTTGTTCAGCCTGGAGGAGACTGACGGGAGACCTCATTGTGGTCTTCAATATCCTCACGAGGGGAAGAGGAGGGGCAGACACCGATCTCTTCACACTTGTGACCAGTGACAGGACTCCAGAAAATGGCCTGAAGGGAAAAAAAGAAAGAAGAGTATCCTATCCCAGAAATGGTTCCTTAAGAGCAGAGCAGATACATTTTAACCTGCTGCACATTTGCATTCTCATTCAGACCCTAAATTCTGAGCTCACAGGCATATTCAGCAAAGGGAAGCCTGTTAAAGCTGCAGCATCTATACAAAGGCATGCCACAAACAGTAATGACTTGTAGCCAGCAGCAATTTGACCTTAAAACAAAAATCCTCTCTCTGCACCTCTTGAAAGAATTGCCACTCCTATGCCTAGAAGAGGCAAGTTGTTTTGCCTCCCATCATTTTGTTTTGTGGAGCTATTCATCAAACCATGTACAGTGGCATATTTATGAAGTGAAAGGTATATGGCAAAAATCATCATTCAACAGAAAGTACAACATTCAAAATGTCCAGTCACTTCCCAGAGCTGCTCAGTCACGTGGTAACTGCCATGGGCTGGATGAACACTGGGAATGAATAAATTCATGATCCAGATCTGTGCCATTTGTGGTTTAGAGTATGTGTTGCAATATAGAAAGGATTTTCATAGCAGTCAGATACAATCAATGGAAACAGGTAAGGCAGAGCTGCAGAAAGTGCTCTGAAGGAGGGGTGAGAGTTAATGGTCTCAGCTTCATGTCAGAGAAATGTCACAAAGCCTCCATCACACCTGGAGCTGGCACTGCTATAAATGGGGAATCAGAATGGGGAAAGGGTAAACAAAACATTGATTGTACTGTCTGGTGTGACAAGCACATGACTCCTCACAGGATTATGCTACAGATTCCATGACAGCAATAAGAACTAAGATATTTAAACCTTTGAAAACAAGTCTCTGTCTTAATGCCACAGTTTGCATTCATGGGCCAAGGACAATTTCAAAAAGTTTTGCAAGGAAGTACCTCAGGTGTTTGAGGGACTAGGTGTGCTTTGATTCATGTATGAGCTGCAATGTGACAATGTCTGTGAGAAGTGGCCTTTTCCAGGGCGGTGACTGCCAGCAGTGCTGGGGGCATTGAGCAATGGGGAATATGAAGCCTGCAGTGCAGGAACACTGAGTAGCTTTGAAGCGCTTGTTGTGCAACAGGGAGAGACTTACTGACCCAGAACATTAAAATAGTCATAGTCTGAGCCCCTTCCCTTCAAGCACCACACATTAATAAAAAAGTAGCTTGGTGAGTCTGTCATCTCTCACTTCTGGATGGCCTGCAGACAGCATATGTGCTTTTTTAGTATCACATCATAAAGGAAGAACTTCCTTGGATGTATACATATTGATTCAAAGAATGAAATTAATCTCTCAGACTTTAATGAGCTGAAAATTTCAGTGAAGTTTTCAGTCCTTCTGAAATATGCATTTTATCCTCAATAAGCAGCTCTCACTCTCTCAAAAATTAAGTCTGTCTATCCAGATTTAGAGCTCTTGCATATCCCTCAAAATCCCAGCATGGTTTGCATGCTGTCTGACCTGAAACTGTTAGTGGCATAAAGAACCATTGATATTCTCTACACTGGGCATTTTCACATATTTCTTCCCAGCATCTTTCTTTGCTCAGCCAAACATCATATTTTTTCAGCCACAATGACACAATTTCCAGAAGCAAGACCTCATCACTTGCCCTTTGCCTTGGGCCAAGCCACTCGGTGCCATCACCTTCTCTGTGTAAGCTCCAGAACTCCCACAGCTGGGTGGTGAGCTCAAGCCAATTAAACATCCCAGTTTCTCTACTTATTTTTCAAATTTTTCATTACTCTGCACAATATATATAGCACATAAGCTGAGGCCAGCACAAAGAAAGCAACAGAAATGAAGTACTGAGGCTAAATTCTTTCAGCCCAGAGAAATTACAATAAAGAGGTGGGTCACCACGGCCTAAATATTTAATGAGAGCAAATAATATATAAATTGAGGTCTTGTTATTGGACACCGTGAAGTTCCCACCTGTGGAAATGGTATCTCCAGTAATGCCAGGAAAGTAAAAGATTTTGTTTTAATAGCAGAATAGATGGCAGAAGGTGCAGCTCTTCACACACCATGGTCTTCTGACAGTTTTTACTGGTGATATGGTTGAAAAGGCACACAAGAACCTGGCAGATTTTTAAAAAGTAGTAGAATAGGGCTTCTTATGTTAGATATTCAGTGAAAAGGAACGATTATATAATTCACTTCACAGTGAACAGAGTCAGTTTAGGACAGACAGCAACAGAGCAGCCGAGTGAAGAGGCAGAACAGAAGAGGGTTTAAAAACAACTCACTCTAAAGATGCATTTTGATGTAGTGAAATGAGACACATTCAGAATTCATAATCATTGCATCATAGAATGGTTTGGGTTGGAAGGGACCTTTAAGGATCATCTAGTCCGAGACCCGCGCAATGAGCAGGGACATCTTCAGTTAGATCGGATTGCTCAGAGCCCCACCCAGCCTGGCCTTGAGTGTTTCCAGGGATGGGGCATCCACCACCTCTCCGGGCAACCTGTGCCAGTGTTTCACCACCCTCCTTGTTCAGAATTTCCCTTGTCCTGTTGCTACAGGCCCTATTAAAAAGTCTGTCCCCATCGTTCCCATAGGCCCCCTTTAAGCACTGAAAGCTGCAATAAGGTCTCCCAAGAGCCTTCTCCAGGCCGAACAACCCCAACCCTCTCAGCCTTTCCTCACAGGAGAGGTGCTCCAGCCCTTTGATCATTTTTAAGGCCCTCCTCTGGAACTACTCCAACAGGTCCATGTCTTTCCCATGCTGAGGAGCTTGTCCAGATCCCTTTGGATGAGATCCTGTCCCTCAGGCATTTCAACTGCACCAGTCAGCCCAGTGTTGTCTACAGACCTGCTGAGAGTGCACAGGATCCCACTGCCTGTGTCCTTGATGGAGATATTAAACAGTACCGGTGCCAGTACAGACCCCTACAGACACCTCTTGTCTCCCATCTCCATCTGGACATTGAGTCATTGATCATTACCCCATGGATGCATTCATCCAACCAATTCCTCATCCACCCACCAGTCCATCCATCAAATCCATGTCTCTCCAATTTAGAGACAGAGAGGTTTCAGGGCACTGTGCCAAAGGCCTTACAGAAGTCCGGAGAATAACTACTTCAGAATATTATGACACAGTACAGATTGTTTGACTGTTCATAGCTAGCTACTCTAAGTTAGACAAACTTTTATTTATGCCTCTGATTTTCAAAAGCACTGGGAATTTTGCTGCTACCCCTGAAAGTTTTTCTCTAAATATGGACTACAACACTGAACTGGATCTGAAACTCAAGCAAGGCTTGTTAACAAGTATAGCAGTACAAAACACCACTTTATTGCACCCAGACTTGGGTTTTCCTCCTTGAGGTGCTTTTCTTCTCTTCCATCTTTCCTCACTCATGTGTGTACCTACAGGATACATCTTGAAACACCTCAATTTTTATCAGAATCTACTTTCATAATACAAAGAGCCAACAGGCACATCCCAGTGTTTTGAATGGCTGCCTGGGAAGGAAACTGCAGTTGCTAAGCTCACTGTTCCAAGCAGTCTCATGTGGTTTATAACCCACAGTACTGACACAGCCCAACCTACCAGGAGACCAGGAGATGCTCCTGCTTGTTCTCTGCAATCTCCTAATTGCATTGCTGAAAACACAGCACTCACCTGGAGCTGCACATTTGTCTAATGCAGAACACCAGGGGAATGGCACAGGAAAATATCAGGGAACAGAATTGTATGTCAAATGCAAATAAAAGACTCTCACTGCAAAAACAGGAAAATAATTATGCACATTATATTAATTTGTTCCCTTCAGTGCTACTGCAAAAGTTATACAAAACTTCTTGCTAATTTTATTTCAATCCTAGGTAGGCATGGAAGGATTCATCCTGACATTATGATATATGATGAAACATAACATTAGCATAAACTTATTTATATGAGGAACCCTAGTGACAGAGTACATGATTTTTCATTTTTTTACATTCCCTCTTTCCAAGACACTCAGCCAGTTCTCCCATCAATTACACCTATACAAAAGAATAACTTCAACAAAGCTTGTATAAATTCATCATCCTAACTAAGAGACAATATGTATTAATAAGCCGAATTTGACAAAACCACTAGCTCAGAATAATAAATTAACCCCAAACTTACCTATATTGTCTAAGAAGACTACTAGTCTTAAAACAGATAGCACGGTGTATATGATTCTTTCTACTTGACTATGCAAAATTACTTGTGTTAACAGAAGGAGTCTGGCTGTGTTTGTTCAGTTTAAGACAACAGAAAGAGACCTTTGTTTTGCTGTATCTGTGCTGTCTCTGTTAGAAAACAAGCTCCAACAAGAACTTTGTTTTCCCAGAGACACCCCTTTTTGTGCTCCTCAGACCCTGGCACTGTTGTTCTGCAACTCTGTACAGTGAACTCTACCTACTGGATTCAGGTAATCTCACTACTGTCTTGTTTAGGGAAAAAAAAAGGTCTACCACTACTTAAACCAACGGTCACATAGTAGAGCAACTTATGCCCCACAGACAGAAGTCTCAAGACAATTCTAAAAGAATTGCCTTGACACTTTTGTTTCAGAAGAAAGCATGCACTCAAGGAAAGACAAGCAAACCCCAGAGTACAGCTGCCAGACAATTTAAATACTGGCAAAAATACTCCATGTAGCTCCCCAAAATATTTGGATTTTGTTTTCTCCCCTTTTGCTAATTGCAATTTTCAAAACCTAGGGCAGTCCTTTTTTTTAAAATATGTCTTTTACCTCTTGAACTATACTGCAGCTATTTTGTTATACAGCAATGTAAAAAAAAAGGCAAGTTAAATATTGGATTAGCAGATGACAGCTCTTCAAAAATATTCTCATTGAAGTTGCTTAGAGCACCAGAAACAGGTTTCATGCTTTAAAAATTAAGTTACAGGGAAAGCTTCCTCCCTCTTACCATCTCCTTGAGGACCTGTGAATGCTGTTGTGGGTGGCAGTGTGTTGGCAAAGCAAATGTCAGCAAACTGCCTCCCCTCGCACAAGTGATTGATTTATCAGTTTAATAGAGCTGTAAATCGAGAAAAATGTTCCTCAAGCCTGAACAGTGAACCACAAGCAAATAATAGGCAACAAGCTGTGATGCAGAATTGAAAATATAAGTACGTGTGAAATACAGCATATGCTACGTTTTCCTGTCAGCAGCCCACGGAAAATCTGACCACTCTGATTTCCAGCTACAGTGACACTGTCCTTGAATTCTGGTGGCAGAGCCCTATAACATTAATGTTGGATGCCCTTGCTTTCATCTGTAGGGAACACCCACGTGGTTTTTATTACATTTCGGTCAATTTAAAACAGAAAGAAGCCAGTACAAAGGAGCTAAAAACAGCACTGCAATGCAATAAAACAAGAAAGGAACCTCCAGCCACAGAGCAAAACCAAAATTCCTGGCAATCATTTAGTGATTTTATGTTTACAGAATTAAGAAAATTTCTGATGTCTATAATTGTTTGTACAAGATATAAAGTGCTGGCAATGTGTATAATTCCCAAAAGATTCCTCAAGTACTTTTCTCACTCCATCTAAATACATCACTGTCACACTACCTACCTTTTTTTTTTTTCACAAAACACTGTTTCTGGCATATCCTGCCATTTCTGTCTAGAATTTCTCCTTCCTTCTTCCTATTTTTGTAAATTTAACAGGACATTTCCTCGTTAACTCTTTTGTACTGTGAAATGGAGAAAGGAAGCTGTATGGGAAAAGGGGAGATGTTATCCAGCAGCAGGATAACTGCCAGCTGCACACAGCCCTGAGCCTGGAAACATCTGTAAGATAGTAAAGGTTTCTTCGTTATAAATTCAGGTCTCACTCATGATCAATCATATGTTTGTAACACAAAAAACAGTCTGTAAGAAAAACCTCAAAACTTCAGCTGTGACCTAAGTATTCAAGATTCTGTTTTTAAGAGTTATCAATATTGGATAAGTTGAGTATTTTGAAGATAGAAGCTGAGGTGAGAAGAGTTCAATTTTAGACAAGCATTCTGTTCCAATTACTTGAAAACATTAATCTTGGGTTTGATACATTTTTTTTTTTTTCTCCAGGTTTGCTTTAACACTGAGACAAATACAGGGTTTTTATTGCAAATAACAGTAGGTTTTCATTCAAGAAGGTAAGGGATGGATTTCAACACACTTAAAAATTTCCTTTCTTGTGGCTGGAACTAATTCTGTTGTGTAAAAAGCTTAGTCTTTAATTGAAAAGAAAAAGCATTTAGTTGAAAAATCTCCAATTGTTTCTAAGTCTGACACAACTGGAACAGCAGACCTCTATTCCATCTTTCACTAAATACTGGCAAATGCAGCAAGCAAAAAGCCAAATATTCACAGAGATTCAGCAATGTCTCTGCAGGCCTTCAAATCCTTCCCCAGGAGCTCTGGCTTTACAAATGAGTCAGGCACATCTTCTGCAATCTTGTCTGCAGCCCAGGGGAAATAAAAAGACACCAATCACATGGGATTGGCCTCAACATTGGTCTTTTGTTCTCCTGGCTGGTTTTGGTTTAAAAGCAGTGGTTCTCCTCACTGTACCTGCTGTAAGAACTCGCCACAGTGCGGTCTTTGCCCCATCTCCTGCTGCAAGGCAGGGGCAAGGAGTCCAAAAATAGCAGGGAAGAGTTGTGAGGGAAAAGTGGCTTCACCCTGCCAGCACACCCCATCCAACAGCTTGTTTAAATTCTGCAATGCCTGTTCTATATTCACCTTCATCAGCTTTGGCATTCCCCCTGCCCTCTGGGAGGTCTTTAATGTGCTCAGCTGTGGCCAGTGCGATCTTTTCACCGTGGTGTCAACCCTCTGTCCCCCCGCCACAATCTGTAGATATTTTCAGGTGATATTTAATTAGAGGTCTGAGCTCTGTACTCACCCGAAATACAAGTCAAATAATACTGATCTGCTTGACAAGAACTTGTTTTTACTACTGAACAAAATCAAATGCAAGAGCTCCCAAGTCCCTATTATATCCATGGAAGTCAGCAGTCTTCTGTATTTAAAAGCAATTCAACATATTCCAGGAATGCTAAAATGCTTCTTTCTTTCTTCTTCTAATAGTCCAGGAGCACATCCATGTGCAATGTCTGTCTATTGGATTAAATGTTTAACATGCACTAAATATTCCTGAAGGAGCAAACTCTGAACTCTGCCACTTGCTGACTTTGCCTCAGTGTTTTTCTTGCTTTGCCTTTCTTCGTTAGAATTCAATCAGTAGGCTGTACCCCCAGCCTTTCTTTTCTATAAAATAATCAGCCAAAAATTAGTTTTTACATAGTGGAGATAAACAGGATCAGCTTCAGCGAGAAGACTACATCCCATGAAATTAAACTTATTTACTTGCTTCAATCTTTTAAATATTGTAGCAGCAAATTTTTAACTGTTGGTACAGCAAATGATCTGCCAAGCAGAGAGCTGCTGACTCACAGGGCCAGTGCTACTTGGAAGAAGTATCTCAATGAAACTTGTACTAAACTCTCTAGTTTCTCAGATTTTTTCCTCAGGAGCACATTTAGAAGTAAATAGTTAATGAACTTGAGAGGAAGGAGAAACCCAGGTAATTCTAGAATCACATTTACCATTAGATTTAGCAATTTTTCAGAAAAAATATTATTTTCCTGAATCGATTTACACCCTAGTTAGCTCATTACAAACTTAGAATCTCATTTTAGCTTGAAAAACCAAACTTCCTGAGCCAAGTCAATAAATAACACTGTTCAGTATTGGCAATAAATAACCAATTTAGCCCCTTTCCAAATCCATTTACAAGTAATCAGGCAGACATGAAGCAGTTTTATAACTGATACCTAATGGCTACATAATAATATATTTATTAGAGTTAATAATTCCTGTTATGCCGGTAAATGGATGAGCATGGTTCATCACCATCCCTAATGGTCTCTTTATGGAGTAAAAGGGAGGCTGTCAGGGAGTGATTGGTACACGAACAAGGCTTCTTTAATGCACTCTCTCATTTCTGGAGAATAATGCTCCAACACAGATGTCAGGGGCCTGTCATGTCACAGGCCTGTCATGTCACATTACGACAGATTCATTCTCCCAATTTTTGTCTGAAGAGTGGAGCAGCTGCAGTAGGCCAGAACATGGAGGAAACTGGAAATCTTGAAAAAAAGGACAAAAAATTATGTATTTTTCCTTTCACATTATCCATCTTGAAAACTCTTTATGCTACTAGAAATGTGCAACATTAGTTTTCAGCTGTCAATTAAAGCAATTCGGTTTGCAGTTACAGTTTGATAAGGAATTGTTTGTATTCCAAATGAGGTGCTCAGGACTGACACCGAGCAGGAGAAAAGAGATTCTGAAACTCCCTTTGTGTTCCTCAGGCTGTGGGTGAGGCTTTCCCTCTAGACTCTGGTTGATTGGTAGTTAGCCCCAGCTTCTACTTTGCTTCTCAGAACCCCTTTCCAGTCCCTGAGAAACAGCTGTAGCACAGTGTACTCCAGCTACAACCCCATCTCGGCCTTACACAATTATTTTTTCTTTTACTGCCATGTGTTCCTCATGTCAGGGCTAGAATTAGGGCTGGTGTGAGCCATTACATGAGTTATCCTCTTTGAAAAACAGCCACAGGCAAGGCTGTACCTTAAGCTGTTTGCTCTCTCTAAGGTCCCTTTCATACTGCTGGAGCTGGAGAGTTCACATACAAGTCCTTTCTGTTTAATTTCTAGAGAATTTGGTATTGATTATGTCAAGATCTCATTCTTCCCCTATCACTTGCTAAAACTTCTTCAAAAATGCTCAAAAATCCTCCCTGCTTAAGCCTCTCTTCATTTATCACAAAGTGGAACAAAGAGCATTTTTAAAACAAAATTCACAAGCTTGTGGCCATTTGACTAACATGTTGAATGTAAAGAATACAGCTGGGAAGATGGATTTTTGCCTGCTATCCTTTCCTGTTTCAGCTATGTGCACCCCAAGCAGAAGCCTGTGACAGCCCTCCACGTCACCAGTGCAGAATATGAGTGATACCCTGGTCCCAGGCTTGTTGAGCCACGAGTGTCCACCAGGCTGGGAGCAAGAGAAGTGACTCACTATTGTCTGATGCCTCGTGGAACCACCTCTGGTGACTGTGAAGGGAATTATCGTAGTTTTTACTGACAAGGCATATAGAAAATATGAGAAAGAAATAATACTGCATCAGTGCCAATAGCAATAGAGATGACTTGCTCAATCTGCCAGTAGCCTGAGGTAGGGAGTGTCACTGAAAGCTCACCTTAATAATATTGCATTTGGAGGCAAAGCCCTGTCAGTCGACAGTCTCATTTATGGTTTCATATCTCTAATCTAACTCTGAAGAAAAGCTTTATTAAAAGTAAGTGACAATATCATTCCCTTCCTTGTCACCATACTAGCCTGAATCCTTGTCTGTTACGAACACACTGACATCATCTCACCTGGGACAGCATTTTCTAAGGAAGGAAACTGTACCAGTGCTGCCCACACCTCTCCTCCTCCTGCTTCACCTGTTTCTGAGTAACCATTTACAAGAACAGCAGCATTAAGCCAAAATGTAGAATTTAAGGCCTGTTCATTCCCTGTTCGATTAACCCCCAGAGAAGCGGTTAATCCCTGCTCCCTCCCTGCTCCAAGCCATGCTCTGACAGGGAATGCTCCTCTCATTTGGTGGCACCAGGGTGGCCACGGGACTGGCTGGCAGCACCCAGTCTGGGCTCCCTGGCAATTGTCCAGATGGATTTTGGTATGGACATGACCTGTCTCCTCCTCTACTCATTGGCTTGGGCCACAAATCTAAGAAATTCAGTGGAGAAAGATGTCCTAAATGTTCCTTCCTGCCTTGGGAAGGAAGCAGGAGAAAAGGTTCCCTGTCCCTTCTTTTTTTCCAGCTAAAACACAAATAGGATTTTGGCTTCATAATCTTTGACAGGCAATGTCATTATAGACCAGGAAGGCAGCTTTCCTAGGGCAGGACATGGTTTTGTCCTCACTGCTCAAGCTAACCTGATTTTGAGCTGAACACTCCAAAACTGAGCTGATTTTGGTGAGAGACCTGCCCAAGTGAAGAAGCTGCCTAATCTAAAGTAGAACGAGCCCTTGCTTTACACAGTCAATTTATTTGAAGCTACTTTTTAATTAACAGTGATTAAAATATCAGAAGCTTTTAAATAAAAATATTACAATTATATTAGCAAAGCACTAATGAATATAGAAGACAGGTGAACAAGGAAGAATATGAGCTGCATGACAGACAAGGACCTCTCCATGCCCAAAATTTCTGTGATGTGATAGTAAAATGGTGGTTTGTGACTAGCTTGTATTTTAAATAAGAGACTCCCCTTTTGTTTTAAAGAATAATGCTTCTTAAAGGTGATTCCAGAGTCTCTCACCAGAATGTGTTTCTTATGAGCTGAATTAATTTTTGCTGACCTTAACAAATAGTCATCAGTCACCCAAAATGTCCCCCAGAGAATCAAACAGCCAGCAAAACTTCACATAGCTCTAGAATTTATGTGTTTGAAGGATGCATTAAGTATTTCAAACAATTTCTAGGATGTTTTAGACCATAAAGTCTGCTTTCAACTATCATAGATCATTGGCTCTGCTTTACAAGAAACATTGTTTTACAGGTTTATAACTTGCCTATAAAAATGTGCTCTAGGCTAAAGCTCAGTATAAAAAGGTCTCAGCTAAAGGGTAATTTTCTTCCATTGCAACTTTTTTCTACTTTGTTTAGCTTTTAAGATTAGAGCTGCCTTCAAAAAAATCCCCTTTCACTGTAGGATTATCACCAATACCAGGGGTTGATTTATACTCTAAACTGCAGGGAAGGGAAAAGTAATCCAGATTGAGAAAAGAACACACAAAACTATCAGCAAATGAACACCCCAAAAGTGCTGGAACTATGAGGTTTTACACGGTAAACGTTTTAGATTTTTAACGTCATATACTGGAACAAGTTTTTAAAAGAGCTGTAACTCAGTGTGCGCTTCAGACCATACAAAAGGATGTAACGTAATTAATATATTACCATTCCAGACTGGGAGATCTGTGACAGACTGGTCCATCAATGCACCTCTGCATGTTGACAGTTTGGAGCTCCTCAAGACCTGGAAAACAACCAGCTAAAGTTGTTCAGTCCGTTCATTTCATCCAACGCAAAGTTTCAGGCTCATCCCAGTGAGCATCACTTGGGCAAGCTCAGAACTCATTTAACATTCTCAGAAGCAGAAAACACTCAGCTCAATGATAATCAGTGAAGTCAGATCCGGGGCAAGCAAAGTTCAGCAACTTGAGCTCAGTTTTATGTTCAATTATTTGGCTCATAAAAGCCAACTAGATGTTAATGCCTATAGGGAACAGTAAGAGTTATTAGTATTAAGTTACATGAAACTATCATAAAAAGACAGCACTGAGGTTTGTTGGGTTTTTTCCTAACTGCAGAGGGGGTATTGTTGGGAAAAATAGACATAGGCTTTTGCCTCAATCTTCAACAGAGTGGAATTACCGTATTAGGATGCATTTTCTGGAGAAGCTTCTGGAGAAGCTGAAGCAATACTGTTGGTTAGAGGGGAGGTACTGCAGGGTAAGAATACCAATAAGTGGAGAACATTTGCATCAGAGATCCTGGACAGCCCCAGCTCATACTCTGGTTATAATACCCACATCCCTATCCATTTACATGAGAGACCTTTGGGGCTTACTGTTCACTTCCTACACAGTTGTTCTAGGCAGACAGGGTAGAGTTACACATACTAGAAACATCAGAGCTGTCGCTTCTACGTTTAAGACACACAGAGGAAACAATTCTATTTCTATGTTTGTATCAAATACTGATCAGCTTCCTGCCCTAAAAGCCTCACAAGAGTATTTTCTGCTTTCAGAATCACGTGGTCATAGGTGCTATGCTTACAAGCTGCTATTTATATCCCCTACAGTAGCATTTCCCTGATGTTTACTACTAGCCCTGAAAGACTTGGCAGCTCGTCACACACTATCACCATGAGCTGAGGTTGTTCAGCCTGGAGAAGAGGAGGCTCCAGGGGAACCTTGTGACACCCTCTGATACTTAAAGGGGCTACAAGAGAGCTGGAGAGGGACTTCAGACAAGTGCAGGTAGTGATAGGACAAGAAGGGATGGCTTTAAACTGAAAGAGGGCAGGGTTGGATTAGATGTATGGCAGAAATCTTGTACTGTGAGGGTGGTGAAGTACTGGCACAGGATGCTCAGAGAAGTTGTGGATTTCCCGTCCTTGGAACAGTTCAAGGCTGGATGGGGCTCTGAGCACCTTGGTCTAGCAACCCCCTATGGCCGGGGTTGGAACTGGATCATCTTTAAGGTCCCCTCAAACCCAAGCCATTCTATGAAACAATTTTATGATGATTTAATTATTCGCTATACAGAACAGCAATAACAGAGTGCTTATGCCTTGTCAGATCAGCAATATTATAAAGACTCTCGTGTACATCTAATTTTGCCCAGTACAGTCCAAAAACCCCACAATCAAATCAGAATATACCACAAAATACTGTGGATGGTGTGCAAAGGAAATAACTTTGTTAAAAGCTTTCTGCAGATCCATGTGATACTAACCTGCAAAACAGCACTGGTGACGCTCCTTTTACTTTTTATATAATCAGCAAGCTTTAACTTATTAATTATTAAAATGAACATATCAGCTAAAACAATGCATTTATTATCCATTAATTGCTATCCACACGTGAATGACAACAGTGATGCTTTCACAAGTGGCTGTGCCACACCAGGTACACCAGGATTTACATGAAGAGGCCAACTTTCTCTCTAGGTGTTCGAGGATTATAGAAACAATATTAAAACTTGAAGGTAACTGAAGCAGGAAAGAAGCTAGGATTTTCAGTGGCAATTCAATGTCATTCATAAGACTGAAATGTACTGGTGATTAAGCCTTTTTCTGCTTAGTGAGGGGGACATAATTTTAATCACTGGGATGAAGTTACAATGAAGCCAAAACAGCTCAGCCCTGCTGCAGGTGAGAAGCACTAATCTGACGGCCTGTCAGAAGGAGTTCTGCTCCCCCAACACCAGGACTGAGATCCTGAAGGTGCCCAGACTGAAATACACCCTTTCCGCCTAATTCAATTTCTAAATCTCATCAGGAATGGGATACAAGCACAGGCTCTATTTGTACTAATGTGAACTGAAACGCACACTAAAAGAAATGACTCATAGGAGAGACTCAAGGACCTGGGAGAGATTGTAATACTGGATCTAATTTTGGAAACACTTCATGATTTGTATCCTCTTTCGATGCCAATGGAAATATTGAAAGTTAATACCAGGTGCACTAGTGAGTCCTGGCAGTTTTGACCTTTAGGAGACGAACTTGGATTTACAGATGACAAGATTCACTGCAAGCACATCACACAACACTGAGCTGCTGACTTTCAGGCTCACTAAGATTTACTGGAATACCCCAGCCCATACACCAATATTTCAACACCCACAGGAAGGGAAGTTTTACTAACAAATATCCCTGTCTGCAATTTTTACCAGTAATTCCTGAGACCTGTTTCCGCCTTCAAAATCACATTAACTGACATGATGTAAACTTACAATATTTTTCCTCATAGGGCTCATTAGCATTACAGATTGCAAATCTAATACTAGGGCTTGTTCACTGCACACAAACACAGTACAAATATGAACATGAGGCAAACGTGGACCGCCTGATAATAAAGTCCAGTGCAATTAAAGACTTCTGGAAAGCAAAAGTAATTTAAGCATTAACCCAAGAACCCGCTTTTTTGCTGTTTCCTTTGGAAGGTACTTACCTAACTCACCTGTCCCCATCTCTTGTAACTCTCCTTTACTAATAAAAGTTAAAAGTAAATCCTGGAGGCATCCCATATGTCAGTTGAGACATCAGCTATCACCATACACCTAAAGTGTATTTGTGCACCTGCAGGTGTACATAAAAAAGCAAACCTTCATTTAGGAATAGTGACTACATGCACATACACATACAGGATGCTGATTGACTTTTGCAATCAATATGAACAATAAATTCAGTCTGGGCTGGATAAGCAATGCAGCACATTGAACCAGACTCTCTGAGGCAGTTTGAGAACTTTGTGTCTCCCTGTTTCATTTTAATAGCTGTTGTTCTAGCTCTCCTAGCTTAATCTCTGGCCTTTCTGGAACCTGGAGATAGAAAGATGCTTCAATTTCTGGGATTTTTTCTTTTTGTCATGCAAAATATTGTGTTTTTCTTGACATGTATGGACACGATGGACAGAAGACAGATTACAAAAGAGAAATGCCCCCTTTCTGCCTTCCCTCAAATCCCCTTTACAGTTCCTAAAGACAAAACAGTTGGATGATTACCCTCAAGCCAATGCACTGTACTGCTGTTCCTCTGTTCCATCCTTCCTCAGTGTTTACCACGTATTTATCTGATGCAGTAAATCCTGGGCACTGGCTCCTGACATCCGGAGGTTAACTGGGAAGCCTTCTTTGCTTGCCTGTATACAGAACGCTTTTCCAGCACTTCATATCCCAGAGAACCATTAATTCTGTGACCCAATGGAAAGTTCTTTATGTTTCCTTTGAGTAGAGAGAAAAACCCATTTCAATTAAAAAAAAAAAAATTATTTAACTCTCAGTAGAGCAGTGCCACGGCAAAAAGTTTTTCTGCCTTCATAATATATCACTGTAATGTTTTATTTACAACAGAATTTGTTTCAGAGATCGGTGACTAAAATGTGCTGTAGGCTAAAGCCATAAATTTTCAGATCTCACCCAATGACTTTTAAGATGTTAAGTACATTAAATTTTTAATTAAAAAGTAACTCAACTGCAATGTCATAACTTGAGAAGTCCAGAAACCTTACAAAGCCTGTCTTGCACTCAGTTACACTGAAAACAGAGCACTACATATTTCTATATACATCTGAATTTGCCTCCAGTTATTCTCAAACTTCTCTTTTCTTCCAGTTAAATAAATACACTCTCACATTCAAACCTGAAAGAAGTCCCAGAACAGCAGATAGCCTCTGAACTCCCAAGGCCAGAGGCCTCCCCACTGCCTTTAATGTGCTTTGAATCAGATCCTATAAGAGCTGTGTTGATAGACAACTTCATTTGCCATTGAGTGGCCCACAGGCCTCTAGAACCAAAGCACTACTAAACAAACAACCCCCCCAACTTAATTTTCACATTTATAAGAGATATCTTTTTTCATATTTTAAGGCATTTTAAAAATAATTCATTAGTATTTTTTAAAATCCGATTTATCTGACTTTGAACACTGAGTACATATACATGTAACAATAACATATGCTGGCTGTTAATCGGCAAAATATTTAATAAGCATGGTCCTAACCCTGTCACAGAAGACTGAAACGGTTTTAATGAATCAAATCCAGAGTTAGTCTTAGCCAAACTTTATTCAAGGATTTACAATAATTATAGTGCTAGGAACAATTTTTGGGTATGTAAGAAGCAGAAAAAGGGTTTGTTACCTTTAACTGATATTTGCCTATTTTCCACTGTAAAAATATTATCACAATGTCATGACCCCTTAGCTCTAGAATAGTGAGGAAACATTCCTTTAACAATGCTTCCAGAATAGAATGAATATTATTCAGCATTTAATAACTTCCACCATTCAATAAATAATGGATAACACTTAAACCTGATTTGACTGCAGGACAGAAAAATCTCACGGGAGCCCCAGTTTGAGCCTATTCATTAAGGAGCAGAACCTGCTCTCCTGAGAGATAAGTGCAGGTGTTTATTCCTTGATATGTCTCTCTGGCTACAGGTGGCCAAGAATACTCTCTGTACTAACTGTACTGTGCTGTTTGCACTCAGACACAAAAATAACACTGCTTAGTCCAAGCCAGCACACTGCTTTTATATTTTACCTAAAATCAGGCCCATGAAAAGAAAAAACTGCTGTTCTCACAATCTACCTCACCTCTCTTAGTCTTGTTCCATGAGACCAATTGGCAAGTAGAGGTTGATACAAATATAGGCCACAATTTTACCTTTCTCCACTTCATAGTAACTTAGAAAAACAAAGAGTTATAGCCCACGAAGGTCTTATTAATTTCCTTTATTGATTGACACATAAGATACAAGGCGCCTCACAGCCCCTGAACCACACAACAAAACAGAAGCAAGGACCAGCAATGAAAAACACCAAGTAATGAAACAAAAGAAATTATGAAAAGTAAAGCTAAAAATCAATATGCTGCTTTTCTGAAAGACTGTGCTCAGCTTTAAAAACAGAGCCGTTTGTGCTGAATGTTTAATTAGCTATAGATTGCTAAAGAAGGATTCCAGACCATCTGGAGTCTATTCTGTAAGTTGATCTGGAAACCTCTAGCTCAAAAATAGTCCCTGTGGAAAGGCACAAACAGACATCCCACAACCTCATCAGCAAGTTTCTGGAATATATTTTAGATAAAAATATGCCGTCCTTATCTCTGGGGAAACCCAAGATGAAAAATAAAAGAACCCAAATACCAAAGTACTAGAAACAATTGGAGGAGCAAGGTATCATTTCTTAAAGGAGCAACAAAAGGAATGTTAATACTAAAAAGCCTGATGAACAGCTTTAGCTTCTAAACATTAAAAGACGCAATTATTTAACAATGCCTGATAATCACCCAGATGATAAACATACATCTTCTGAGCTTTTACAGGAAGCTTAAAATAAGATTTATAATACAGCAGAGGAACAGAAGCTCCCATTGCACTGGGAAGGGGAGTAATTAGAGCATCGCACAGAATCAGAACAAAAGTTGTCCCAAAATAGAACTTGGAATGATGCCACAGTTAATAGCTATAAATGCAGAACATGCTGATGTATTAAACACGTTTTTTAAATACAGCTTTAACTGGAATGAAAAAGAAAGGCAAGACTTGACAAAGATTTCGGTCACCATCAGCAGTACAAAGAAAACTGAAAGAATTCTAGACATTGACTAGTGTAAGACTTTTATTTTTAAACCAGATTGAATAAGAGTAAAAGGCTTCCTCCCTGTTTCTATAACAAGAATGGAAGAATTAGCAGGTGTGTCTCAGAATGAGAAAAGAGTTTGTGTACAATACTTGAATTACAGTCCAATGATGCAGCATCTCCAAGGGTGAACAGCAAATAACGTTCTGGAGATGCAGAAGAGGTCCTTACTAAGCAGTAGACAATCAGCCTGCATAAGAGATCTTTGCCCCTAAGAATTAGAGCAGACCTTTGCAGAGTATATTTCCTGGTTTTTCATAAAGATGGTATCTTAGGAATCTAAAGAATGAGACTGGAAGCATAATTTGGTTCATTTTGACATTGCAAAGGGTTTCCAGAAAGAAAGTTAGTGGTAAAAGCTATAAAATATGAACTGTCTAACTATTTAAAAAACAAGATGCAGTCTGGAAGTCATAAACATATCTCTAACCTGGACATGACTCAGCAATATGATCAGGCAGAGCCTTACCAGAGGGTTTTACAGGCAAACTTTCCATCCTCTTTCTTTCCCATCAAGTGCAGTCTTGTGCTCACAGCACAAGATACAGATGTGGGGACATATTTTCCCATTCAGATGGGGACTCCATCTGGCTCTGCACATGGTGACAAAGAGTATGTCAAGCATGAAATACATTTCACTGTAACCCCAGGTGTGTTATGAAGTACAAAGGTGGTATTTGGAGCTGTTCAAGAACTGGGAGAACTGCTTTTAGTGAAACCTTTTGAAAAATCCCCATTTTCACAAAAAATATTGACAACGTAAATTGATAAATCAGAATTCTTATCAAGCCTCTTTCAACGCTTCACACAAATTCCAAATTTCCCTCTACAACAGCAATTCACCTGCATCTAAATGACCTGATTTAAATGGGATACAAATAATCTTTAAGGGATGAGTTCACACGAATAGGAGAACGGAGAGGTAAAAAGCAGAAAGTGAAGAGAAAGGATTCAAGAGGTTTCTCCCCCAAGACCCCAAATATTGTTTATACAGGCAGGCAAATTTCTTTCAAGATTTTTAATACAGAGATTTGTGCAGTCCCTTCTATAGTTTTCCTTATGTGAACTGAGATTAGATCTGTCACTGATACCTTTGTAGATTATTTTAGCTTCATTTAACACATTACTATGTGTGTGATGCAACAGATCCTATAGGCAAGTTTCTCTTTTTTATGGATTTGCAAGGATTACATACATTACAATTAATGTATAAAACCTTTTTGATTTTCCTCCAAAACAGTTTCATACTATTTCCATTTCCTCGGATAAGTTCAGAGGAAGCATTATATGGGCCATGCCATAGGGACTCATCTCCACAGTGCTCTGTGCATCACATCACTAAGGATTCTCCATTTTACTCATCCTTTAACTTCTCCTGCAGTAACAGTGTCACTGCTTTCAACTTTTAAATGCAGAGAATTCAGAGAACAAAATATTCACAATATTTCAGTCAGTTATTTACATGACATTTAACTCATAGAGGAGGAGGAAAGGCTCTACTAAAATCTAAGAGGCAGAGTCACAAGCCATCTCTGAACTTTTATCAGTCTGAGCACCAGTTTGGACAGCACAGTACCTCAAGCAGCAAAGCCCCGGCTCTCAGCAACCCAGTCTCCTTAAGAACTCATGGACTCAACTCCCTTAAGAGAGCAGTTCTTCATGAATCTTGCTCTGATGCTCAAAAGAAGTGTTTTTGATCTGTGGCATCAAATTGCAGTCCTTCTGTTTTAGCTGAAATAACTGGGAATTCTGACCTCTGCAGCACTTCAGTTTCACTGGGGCTTTGAAAATCTGATGTCCCAACTGTTGCAGCTCCCAGCCCAATATTTCAATATATAATATCATCAGTGGTGGTCTAACTTAATTATTCAGGCTAGGAATGGCAGCAGGCCAGAAGCCCACACAGGGTCTGCCAGCCACCTGCACAGGCTCCCACCACCCTCTGGTGAAAAGCTGGGAAAAATAACCATTTAAATTATCCACACCAGGAATGACCAGAGCTCAGGAGTGAGGATGCCAACACTTGTGACGCACTTCCAGTGCCTTGGAAACAGTCACAAGCAAAAAATATCCTCTGGGCTAAGCAGTGCTCCTTGTGGAGTCTGCAGATATCTGTGTCTCACAGAGGAGCATGGAGTGACAGCCAGGTATCCAAGTGGCCACACCACTGCACTCTGGCTGTGCCAGGGAGTGACAGTGATTTTTGTTTGGATTTTTCTCATTTCTTTACTATCTTCTGCAGGAGTTGCAGTTGCTCCCTTTGGCTTTCCAGATACCTGTTTGCAAGTTGTCATGGTTGAAAGGATTTTGGAGAAACAGAAGCTTCATTCACATGTAAAAACCTGCCTGTTATCTTAAAAGCTTACCTGTTATATCCCACAGATCTGAGGACAAGGGCCAGCTGGACTCACCAAGAGCCATTGCTCATTTCTATTAGCAAAGGAGACACAAAAGTGGTGAAAAGGAAGGAAACGTCACACTTTTCTTTCCTAAAATAGCTCTGTCATTAGAAAAACACCTCAGAACAGAAAACTCAAATATTGGAACCAGACTCACATTACAGGGGCCCATGTCACTGGTATTGTGAGATCTGCATGGAAACCAAGCCTGACTATAAATTTTTCTGTAGTCACTGTTTCTCTTCCTTTAGCACATTACAGGGTATGTTAATCCAGTAAGATCAAAAAAAGCAATAAAAATATTATATGTACAATATTTATATGAGTTTTCATTGTTTCAGAAGGAACGAATTCAACTTTTCAAAAACCAGCTACAAAAAGTCAGTGCCTACAGAAATAATGTCAGGAAAACAAAAAAATTGTGGGAAAAAAGCGAGTCTCAGGTCATTGGCTTCTTGACTCTTGAATCTTGGGAGAAATGGTTTGATGATTTTGGAATGTATGCATGTATCTATACATATTACTATTTTAGCAAGCTAAATTGATAAAATCATATGACGTAAAGCTAAAGTGACACAAGCAAAACCTGCTAAGACAGTCAAATAGAAAACCCCTAAACATTTATCTCAGGATGAGCCCAGATATTTTCTCCAGCTGTATCATTTTTTCCTCTAAACATTTTTTAATAGATTTCCTATGCTTACAATGGATCTGCTTTTGAAAGACATCAGCCTCTGCAAGGACATGTTCTGTTCCAAAAGAAAGAAAAATACAGACCAGGAGTCATCACCCAAGTAAAAGAAATGTAAAATGTAGATGCAAAAGTGTCTGAAATAAACAATACTATTTTATTTATTTACCCTCATCTCTCTAGTTTTTTTCATTACACAAATCACAAATAAGCAAAGGCCCTGTGACACACCCAGCAACTGGGAACAATTCACAGCAAATGCTCAGAAACAGTAAATCACTTGACAGAGGCCAGGCATAGGATATTTACTTTTTATTCCTACTACATAAAACTGAGCTTCTACCTAAAACTGTGTCTTGCTTAGGAAGCTGGATTGAAAGGATCCCTGTTTTAAAAGGGTGAATGAAATTTACCTCAGCCACTTGTGAATTTAAATACTTAAAATCATCCATTAAGGTATATTTGAGCATAAGAAAACGTCCACAGCCTTCATTAGGTTCTATTAAATCTTATCTATTTGCAAATGCTTGTCTGTGGCTTCTGCAGCCCTGACATGCACTGGAAGGGGTGGCAATACTCCCATGGATCTAAGCTCAGACTTCCTTTTTCTCTGATAAAAATAATGGACAGGCAGCCACATAATGCAGATATCATTCTGCCAAAGGCTCTAGTAATATAAACCACAAGAACAAAGCTCTGGGAGCTTCATTACAGTTAAGAGTATCTCAGTACTCCTGTGATAAACTCTGAGGTACATCAACCATGCTAAACTGCAAGGGGCTCCAGCTGCTTCTGCAGGACAGGCTGGATGTGACTTCTTACACACAATGGGAGAGCCTCAAATAAATCAGATTGTTTGAAGCTGAGTGTTAAAAAAGAACATACAACTATTTCAAGGACATGGACTTTGGAGGGAGGGAAAAGCTGCTTCCTTTGGCTGCAAACTTCCTGCAAAATAAGGTGCTTTTATGAAAAATGAAATGACAGTTGTTCTGTGCGATTACGTCCACACGTACTCCTCAGCAGATGGTTGAGGCATCTGTACTGGTTTAAACTTGCTTCAGAATTCCAACAGGTTCCCTTGATGGATGTGCATTCTTCCCTCTCCTCTGGCACACTAATTTCCTCACTCCCAGCAAAGGTTTTACTCAGCACTTACAGACATGCCACAACTTGACAGCTGTACAATTTACTCTCCCTAACAGCAAAACAAAAAGCACTTATGTCCCATTATCCTTACCAAAGTCTGTCTTGGCCTAAGATTGTAGGAGAATTGAAATTTCTGTTTTGCTGCAAAAGAGCAAACTCAAAATTGACTATTTTTCCTTCTTTTAAAAGGATCTTGGTGCTGGATTTAAGGACTGCTTTTCTTCTGTAAGGCAGCTGATGCAGAGCAGCATTAATGACTGGTACAGTGCCTTTCTCCACAGTCATCTCACATTGGTTTGTGTATGACAAATAACCCAAGTCCTGAATAGGACCTTTTCAACTAAACAGCAGCAGCAGATAAAACCAGACCAAGTTCTCTGCAGAATGTGATGATATGGCTCCAAGTGTCAGTGGAGCAGCACACATTTTCACCAGCAGAAAATGTAATCCTGTGGTTTTAGCCAGAGGATAGCTACAGGATTGTACATTCAGTGGACTAAATCATTCCAGCAGTATTTCTGGTTCATTCTGCACTGAAAAGGACATTCTTGCAGGAGACATCTTCCCAAATCTGCTATTCACCTGGATCCCTGAGGCAAATATGCATTTTGATTTACTGTATAACAGTATGTAATAATAATCTCATTCTTCACTCATTAGGCTCACTGTATTTTGAAATAAATTAAAATGGAAGCATGAGAGAAAGTCTATCAGTCTTATAAACAGGTTTTTTCCTGTTTCAATGATAGATGAAAAGTGTATTTATCCTGGGAATACTTTTACTTCTCTCATTTAGTGTTAGCACTCTCTCAACACAGCTTTTTTTCCTTAAGATATGATCCAAACCCTACTCAACAGAGAGGTTTCCATTGACTTCAGCAAGCTTTGAATCAGACGTGGAAATTAGATTCTGACCTCTTTCATAGAATTTATGATCTTTACAGCCTACCCCTGCAAAATTAGGACATTGTGAACTCAGTGTTTTATACATCTTAAAATAACTGCCAACAGATAGTGCAAACTATGCTCTTCATTTAAGCATATCCTTGAACCCTGGTTATCTGTCTAATTTTACTCCAGCTGACCCTTTGCCCCTGATTATGCTTCCTTCATCACAGTAGTTCTAGGCCACCTGTCTTGCTGTCAGGTTAGGAAGCTCAGCCATGAGAGAAGAGGATGAACTCTTTGGCCATCTAAACTCATGTTAATAATTTAAAATACAGTTTTAGCAAGTTTTTCTTATACTGCATGAAAGGAAATGTAAGATGAATGGTTAGCAGCAGCCATCCTTGACTATTATAATATGGAGCATCTAGTTAATATTTAAAGAATATACACATTCATATGCAGAGAGGAAAAAAAATGTTTGAAGTGTAACTGAATTTTTCCCTAATTCTCCACAGTTCAGCCATAACCTCAATTTATATCACACTCAGTGATCCCATCCTCACTTCAAACTGAAGTGACCAGTCAAACATGGCATACCAGCCCCTCAGCTCTACCATTCAAACAAACCCCCTGTGACTCTCCTAGCTCAGCCTTTTTACACTTTGCAGTTTTCTTTGGCAACAAGCAAATTGCTCTTCCACCTGCATTTCCCAGCTACAGTGTTCAATGCCAAGAGAAAAGGTGTGTGACTGAAGAAACATCACGTCCTGTTTACAGCCAGCCAGTCAGTGCCAGATGTCTGACTTCATACAAGAAGTAATGTTAAACCACATCCCAGTAACTCACAGGCAATTCTACAATGGAATATCCTTACTGTAAAAAACATGATTACAGCCCATTGTCACACCTGTAAAGACACTCAGAAAGAGGTGTTCTGATTCAGCAGCATTTTAAACACTCTGTATGGAGGCCTAAGTGAATCCACAAATAGTGAAGCAGTAGAAGAGTAGCCAACCCCTATCAGCATTTCTGCAGTTATGGAGAGACTGGTACATTAGCAGGAAGCCTTTATGGCACCCATCCTATGTGCTCAGATGGTTTTGTAGCACTCTCACTCAACCAAACCTTTTGCCATTAATATGATGTCATACTTGGGAGAAAACGTAGACAGAACTGATATTTTTCAAAACTCACAGCTACTGAAAGAGAAAAAGAATAGTTAGAGTATTTCTTGTTTGAGAAACTGTTTGACAGGTATATTTAATCAACCACTCTATGGGATAAATTTCTCTCTGGAAAATAAAACACTTTACCGGACCCCAGTTGACACAATAAGAGAATCTGGGTTTTATTTACAGTTACTTGCAAATTACTGACCCGTCAGGGTGACTTTGCTGTTCATACCCTGCTTTGCCACAACTGCAGAGATTTCCACTGTTTTGAACTTCAAAGTTTCCAGAGGGTTGCAGTGAGTGTCTGTATTGGAGGCTCCCCTTTGGTGCCTCTAGGTTTTCCACCATGTTTCCTGACAAATAGATCTGATTTTAATTAAGGGAGGTAAAGAAACAGACCAGATGCTCTACAGTTACACAGGTCCCTGGTGAAATCTTCTGTCCGAGGAAACCCAGTGGCAACAGAACATTGGCTTAATGTTGAGCAGCACACAACCAGAATCATACAGAGCAGGTGAAACACTCTTAGTTCACAGAGGTCTGAGATGTATTTCGATTCTCCTATGTCTCCTTCAGGTAAAAATACACATTTACTAAAACTCCAGGGATGCCCTGAATGAATCTTCTTTCAAACATGATTTATTATGCCTACTCTTTTGTAAGGCTCTAGTTGAGAAAGTCAAAACTGACCTGATGTACCTATTCAGCACCTCAATAACTTGTAGTTAATTACAAGAATGTAAGACTAACACAAGCATTGTGATGAGCTGACACATACTGTTGGAATTTGCACCAAAATAATTAGAGTTCTCCTAAAAGAAGAACAAGAGCAGAACAATCACATTGAAAATAAATGTAGCTAAGTTTTCTAGGCAGCCTTGACAACTGTCTGCTGGGGGGATTTACTGCTATGTATGTATGGAATTAATCCATAATTTAACATTTATGCTAGTTTACATCTGTTTACAAGCCCTACTTCCTATTTGATTGAGTGACATGACCCTTTCCTCACATCAGTCAGCGATATCATTATTAACAGATAACAACCTCAATTTGCAAATTACTTAAATCTAATGGGGCTTTATTTCATTACCATACTGGCTGTACTTCCAAGTCAACATTCATTACTGACACAGTTCCATTTTAATGCAAACAACTATGCATTGCTGAGAAGTTATTTATAATATCCTAAATATTTTATTCTGGAAGAAATGTGCACTTCTGCCTAGAAAAAAAAAGTAAGAAAAAAAATCCAACATCATTCTGTATTATGTAAAGAAATGAAAACCCGAATTCAGGACTTCCTTGCCTACAATCATGTAGGACATACACTTGCAGAGCCATCTATCCAGACAATGTTCTATACAGTTAGGATGTATTATTTCATTTATATATCTGATTCCTCACCGTAGCAAGACCATACCTAGCCACAACTGTTCTTTTCTTCCCGCTTTCAAGCCCTAAAGTGTCAAGTACTGCAGGATGTCATTAATCCATTTCCAATCTGTGCCACACAAACATCTGAGTTGAACTCATTTTTTCCACACTGCCACGGAGTGACCAGGCAAAAGGAGCACAGCACATCCTTCCACAGATCTGTCACAAATTCAGCACTCGTCCAAGTGACACAACCACCTGTGTAAAGAGCAAAATGACATACAAATTGCTCTTTCATCTGTAAGGACAGCAGAAAATCCACCAACAATAAACCAAAACTAAACAGCTCTGTGAAGTTCACTACTATTTGTAACTCCACTGCATTTACAGACTGCATGTCCAGCCAGTCTGGATAAATGGCTTCAGGACTAACTTCCATACTTCTCTCAGGGATTAAAGTCTGTACATTAATCCAGAATCTGAGGTGCATCCAGCTGTTTTCCAAATTAGATTTTTGTCTGCCAGCCTGCTTCCAGTCCTAGAATAGATAAACATTATTGTTCATTGCTTCCATTTTTTTTCCTTGTATGGACAGCTTCTGTTTTCTATGTTTAATTGCATCTTTGTAGATTAATGCTCTTCAGTTCATATCCTGGTGCCTCTCTCCAACAACAGAAGCTCAAACCTTATCTGGTTAGTTTCTCACACCCAAAATAATTAACTGATAGGAAGAAGGCAGCAAATATAAATGTACAATGTGAATAATAATCTGTTTCTAGCAGGTCCCTTTCAAAAAATTCTTTTAGGTAAGTAAAATAAGTGAAGTACTGATGATTTCCTCAGAAGTTTTTCTCATATGGGTCACTGCCCACGAACTATTAGAGAGTAACCCTTCCAAGTTACTTTGAATAAGCCTTGGGAAACATTCAGGAACACTAAAAAAAAATCTCATGGAATGCCAGAGGCTCTTTCCCATTTCCTGTATTTGGTACATTTCACACCTTCCAGAGGATGCTTATTTAAGCATTGACATCACCTAAAACTGCTTTATCAGGAGCCAACCATTCAGACACTGAAGCTTTAGTCCCAGAATTCTGCAACCAACAAATCATAAGCCAGGAATTCTCAACTAAGTAATTCACTCAGTAACAGTGTTAACTTTAACAAATGCACAAACCCACCAGAATCCAGAGAGGAATTGTTTGCAACTCACCATGGTAACAGTGCACCAAGGCCAGCTATCAAACCTCATCCCTCCCCACTAAATGACTTGTCTTGCAGGAAGAAACAGAATATCAACAACCCCTTCCCCAGCCCCCTTTTAAATCTAATACAGATTTCATTATCATCCTTTGGAAACGGCATGTAGGTTGTTTGTGGTGTTTTGCTGTTGATCTGGGGGTTTTTAAAATTTTTCTTTCTGTATTTAATTGAAACAATGAAGAGCTCTTTGTGCAGCCCCTGCACAGATCAAGAACAGACCAAGCCTGCTCCCATTAATGCCAACAGAAGCCTTGCAATTTACTTCAGGGGGGAAGGGTAGTTTGTTGTTAAGTACAGTAATATTTGTTTCACCTTCACCCATCTTAACCTCTTAAAAGGTTTAAATTTATGGGCAACAGTGTCTGCTCCTCTCAAAACGGTTTTGCAAATGCATAGCATTAACCTGTCATTTGATTTTCCACTTGAGCTAGTGTACACACTGAGGCCAAGAGCAGCACTAAGGTGTGTTGGTAATGACTCCCACTGATAAATCCATACATATTTTACATTAGTGTGACCCTTAGAGGTTAGGCTCTTATTTTCCCACAAAAGGTGATTTGCATCTACTTGGCTTCCTTCCAGATGCTGACCAGAAAGTGCATGGGGAGGCTAACACGGGACACCCTCGACATTCTAATAGCCTCAATATGGCTTCTGGATTTATGACCAAACCAGCCCATTAGTACATAGCTCTAGTGTAATACAACTGTAAATGTAATTATGTGAGACAAAGGCTATCCTTCAGCAAGAACAGCTGCATAACACTAGCACTTTATTCCTACCTGATTCAGCATACGCTTTTTAACTCATATATTTTGAAATAGGAATAAGAAACAAGAAAAACATCTGTGTCCTATTATAGTATGCACTACACATCTGCTGCACATTTTTTCTGACCCTTCTTGCTCTGAATCCTCATGTATCTCCCGGCTTTACCTTATACTTTTGATGTAGTCATTTATTACAAAAGTATTTCTACACTCTCCCATTTCTTTCTAATGTAACGTCAAAGATAAAAGCAATAACCAGGTTCAAGAATTGAATCCTTTTCTGCATCTATACAGAGGTTGCTGCAAGCTGTATGTTCAAAATGTATAGCAGTGATGCAATTCAAACATGTTTAAGGTAATGCATCTATAAATTCTCAGGTACCTTTTTTTGGTAGGTAAGTCAAATAAAGTTTCTCTGGTTTGCCAGGGAAATGGCTGAGAGATATTTGACTCTCTTGTGCCCCTAATCCATCTCTTCTGATGAGACTGAAGGAAGAAACTTCTGCCTCCCTGTGCTCTCTCTTAGGTGGGCTGCAGTGCTGCTTTGCCCTTCCAGCACCTCAGCAAATATTCCACACTGTTATTTCTGCTGCCTGTGCACTCCCACCGGACCCAAGAATTTGGTCCCAAACTTCTGTCAGTGCAGGTGTTGTTTTATGCAACTGCTTCTCATATAAATGGGCTTTCCCTTTTGGCTGCTCATCAGTTCCACAGGTCCTGAGTATCCCTAGTTCCTTCCTTCCCTGCTGGTGCCCACGAATGGATCTGACTCACCTAAGAGTTGGGTGCTGTAACAGTTTTCTCTTTGCAAATACCTCACTGCCCTGAAGTACCCTGTGTACAGATATTTCATAGTAAGATGGCCCCTCTGGGCCACTTCCCTGTTAGCCAGTGACAGCAGTTAACTCCACACCAGGTCACTCTACAATCATTCCCACTTTTAGCTCCCTCCTTACATCTGACAGTCCTTTAGAGAGGAGCTTGCTCATTCTCAGATTCCAGGCACCCCTTTCAACAGCAAAAACTCTGTGACTTAGTTACAGAGAAATCAGTTCTACCTGATCTGAAACATAGGTTCTTCCTGCTCATATTGTCCTGTTCCTCAGTCTGGAAACATATCAATCTTTACTGTTTTTAGGGAACAAGTCACTAAAGACCCCATTTTACCAAGCACCAGGATCATATTTGCTGGTGTTCAACTGAGCCCCAATCTCTCATTTAAGTTTTGGAACTGAGACATTTTTAGTGCTGCACCACAGGTTCTCCTCAGGTTCCAGGTCCCACATGGTGGCTGCAGAGCCAGGACTTCATGTCATGCATGAATAAATCCACCCTGGTGTCCTGTTCAGAGCTGCATGACAGAGGTGGTCTCTCCTATTCATGGTCCCAGCACACTTCCTGAGGGAGCACAGCTGCACATTAGAAGTTTAACAGATCATACCATTTAGGACTTTCACAAAGAGAATTAATGCAAAATATAAAAATAGAACCGCTGAATGGAGAGCAAAAAGAAATGGTTCTTTTCCCCTGTCTCTGCCTAAATTATATTATGTTTGAATGTAGCAACACTGGCAGAGCTGGTATTGCCATCTCATAGTGTTCTGTAACCTCCTATCCAACACCCAAATATCACCTTATGCCTCAAAAATTAACCCTGTACTGACAGAGACCGTTAACAAATCAATATGAATTCAAGCCATTCATCAATAGTCACACAAACTGTTTTAACTAATGAGCCATTCTTATCAATGATGTAATGTTCACTGTCCTTAATGAACAAACACAGAAGCATATTCAAAAAGTAATTCATATTCAATTAGCTCAAAGCCTTCACATTTGCATACTAATCTTTGCTTTCTAAGTCACACAGAAAGGTATTTGAAAGGCTAGGAGTGCCCTGATCTTGTTAAAAAAATAAAAATGTTAGAATTATTAGATTTTCAACACCTTTTGGGCAATCGTTCCAAGATCACAGATCCTCTTTTTTTTTCCCAAAAAAATCTCTAGATCCTTCAATAAGTAATGAGACTTTAAACAGTTTGATTCTATTACTGGTGCAATCCTGTAAACCAGATTGAGGGTGTACAGACTAGAGTGTTGCATAGCAAAAAAATAGTCTAAAATGATTGATTTTTCAAAGCAAAATGTTAAGTACATTCAGGGTTAAAGCACAATATTGATTTTGCTCCTTGTGTGACTGTAGCAGAGACATTTTCTACCAGAATGGAGGTGTAAATGATGGGAGGGGACTACCTTGATCACCCTGAATTACTACACATATGTAGTAGATGTTAAATTAAAATAGAAAACCAACACCCATTCTGCCCATACATGCACACACAGCAGTTGAAAAACACTCATAGCCTGTATATCTTTAGTATAAAAGATTTAAAAACCCCTTCAGACATCTCACAGAAATAAAGAGCAAATACATTTAGCAGCACTATAGGTCTCACACTGTCAGGGAGCCACAGTGAAGCAGTTGAACTAAGCCCAGGAAGTGAACTTTACTCCATAAAACAGAAGAGCACGGAAAAATAAAGATCCCAACAGCCTCTGCCAGTGTAAACAAGGATGAGAGGGTGGGGGGGGAAGAGAATTCCTTACTCCCCTCAAATCTGGCAACTGCATGCCAGATGGCATTGCCAAACATGGGTGGAAAACAAACAGGATCATTAAGATTTCCCATAGCAGTAACAGTATGGCGTGTTCAGACTCCCATCTTTAGGTCCTAGCAAAGAAAAACAAACAAACAAAATCCCCAACAAGTGTAATGATGAAAATAAAAAAAAGAATGCATGACAGAGAGACATGGAAAAAAATCTTCTTTGATCCTTCGGGTAATTACTGGCAATCCTCAACTAGGATAATTGATTAAAACCAAAAGTTTAACATCTCTTCCTAATCCATTTAAATATTCAACAACATTCTAGCCAGTCCTGTAATTCCTTGCTTGAATTTGTCAAGATCCATTTTCAAATCCTGTGTTCATTAGTCTTTTGCTCTACTTCAAAGTTAATTTCATAACTTCAGTTCTCCTGTTCACAAATTCAGTAGCAGTGCTGAACTAGCCAGGAAAGCATTGCAAAGAGCACAAAATCACAACTCTGTCATCCTCACTAATGGCTTAGTTTAAGAACATTCAATAGCACAGAATAATGGAAATCTCTAAACTTTATTTTCATTGTTTTCTAAATTAACACGAGGCATTTCATTACTATCAAAATTTCACACATGGCTTTCAAACACAAGGTGGCAGGACTATAAGTATTTTCTGGAAAAATGCTTTAAAAAGGGACCTCAGAAAGCACAAAACGTTATACAGAAAACTCGTGTTAAACAAAACTCCCCCCTGCCTCCTTAAGAACCTCACTGGTCGCCTTTTTCAGACATCAATCCAACCCAAATAACCCCAAACCTTCCTATCATGTCTTGTCCACCAGGCCAACCAGACATATCTGATTTCTTCTGATGCCTGATTTCTTCTCCTGAAGAGGTCAGTTTTATCTTAGTTTTTCATCCTCATTGTTTCATGCTAGCTTTATCTTCAGCTGTAGTGTTGCTTCTCATTTCCTGTACCCTAAATAAACAGAAAATTAGGTTCTCAGTGCAGATCCCAAGTCCTATCTTCTTTCTTTCCTGCCAAAAATAACTTGTTTCAGCAAGCTCGCTGGAACCATCACACTGCTCAGATTTAGCAAGGCTGTTTTTATAGCCTGTTTAAACAATATATTTGATGGTGTCCCATCTGCAGCTGGTCTGAACCAAATCAGAAATGCTCACACAATCTTTGTTAAGCTACTGTCTCCACAGTTAGAAACCTAAGCTCTCTGTAATCCACGTGGCATTTCCTTCAAAGCACCTTCCCGGCTCATTTCAAATTCTTAACAAATACTTTCCTATTCAACTACAGTTAGAAGACAAGATTTGCAAAAGGCAAGATTTGCTATGAAGGCAGAATGTAGTATGCAAAGTCTTTGAAACAAATTTCAAAGAGCTAAGTTGAATTTTTGGTTCCACCACTGAATTTCTGGTTAGATAGAAGGGGTATTTCCTCACCTGCAAAAGAACAATCCACAACAATATAATTCAATGCCATTGAGCAGCACGTTTCAGAACTGAACTGAGTAACAAGCAAAACACATGAAAACTGACTCCAGAAACACTAAATAGTTTAAAAACTCTACTTTGTATTCAATATAAATATCAAGTGACTTATGTCAGGACCCTGCTAGTAAATCTTAACTCAGTATGTCAGCATTAAGACAGAATTTTAGGTTATTATATGCAAATATCATTGCAAAAAGCATTGGAGATTTCCTCCAGCAGTCTCTGAGCTAATACCATACATATCTTTCACCACTGCATGTTATTCATTCAGGAGAAATCACAAATGTGCTACAGTCTTCTTATACCAATTCATTCCTTAGCAAGAGATCAGCATGTTACAAAGAGTGTTACAAGCCTACATTGTACCATGCACTTCATGCTCTGGAGCAATGTGTCTCAAAACTAACTTCAATTTGCAAATGAGAGGTGTTTGCTTACCCTGGGCTATTATATCGGAAGTTATTTCAGACACTGGATGGTTTGGGGAGTTTTTATCTTTCAGAAAAACACAATTAAAGGCTTTAGGCTCACAGCAGGTGTTAGTGCTTGTTTTTACAACACAGTCAAGGTTTCTGTTTCTCAGTTGATTGTTCTTCCAATCTCACCTCAAATATTCTCCACAAAACCTGCTGCCTGCTAACTTTTGCTGCTGGCAGTGCCATCAATATACATCACTTGTACACGTCTCTCCTTTTTCCCCCCTCTGAGACTGGAATGACAAAAGCTCTTCCTGCATATGTAGCACAGCTCTGTATCTTGCAGAGAAATTTTCTTGTTTTTTGAACCTTGTTTTAGTTTCAATAACTCTCCATAACATCTGACCACGCAAGCTTGCTGTTGATAGTGGTGAAAGCTAACATAGCCTTCCACACTCAGTGCAGGACACAAACATCCTTTGCTCTTCTGACAGCTCCTTCTGCTGCCAACACTCCAAATCAGTTCTGCTTTTCAGCTTTTACTCTTGCACACGGCTTTGAGAAAGAAACAAAGAAACAAAGAAACAACTGCCCCCAAAACATTGTAATGCACATTCCTTTTTCAGCCTACTCATAGAAAATGCCAGGGTACTGTCAGGTGTTTTATCTCAATTTTGCTACCTGGGAGAAAATTCATCGCAAGTGTCTTTCTCTGACAGGTATATTTATAATCTTGGATTTCTGGAACAGCCCAAATGGAAACAATGAAACCATTGCATTCAAATGTACAGCTCCTATTCCTGCTCCAAATCTGCTGAGAAGCCTCCTGCAATCCCCTACTCCGTAGTTTCCACACAGGCCTGCACACAAATGGAACAAGATAATCTGCTCTTTGCTAGGACTGTGTGGAGTCCTAAATGGCCTGTATGGATTATGGGATGTTAACACTTCTCTCAGTTAAGTTTACATTTTAAAGACTGAAAGCTTCCTAACTTTCCAATCGCATATTCCCATATATTCTATCCACTCTTCCCATTACTCAGGATTCATGCAGACACTTCTGTCTTCACTCTGCCTTTCTCTCAGTTTCATTTTTATCTGCAAAATCTTTTATAACTTTTAATTTACCTTCCTTTTTATTCCAAGACCCTTCAGCTACTTCCCCAATATCTCCCAAATTACTGTAACTCACATTATGTTTTTTATTTTCTCTTTTTTATATTTTCTTCCACTATGGAACTGAATGCATGCACCTACAAACTTCCACCTGTCAAGCGTGATGAACACTAAATAAATATTTAATATATAGTTTTAGGACATACAATTTTAATATATGAAAATATATTAAAAATATATCACTTGTAACCTTAAAATCATGTCTGCTTTTATGGCTCTGATATAGCAAGGCATGTACCGTAAAAAAGTTGGTTTGTTGGCAAGGCTTAGTGCTGCTGTATCAAATAACAGCTCACATTTCCTGAAAAGCTCTCCCACAGCCTACAAACCTCTGTTTTGCTTAATTTGTTATGAATTATTCCTGAATAAGCACCCCAAAGATCTGAGGACTTATAAAGAGAATTAACTTACATATTCTTCTACATTAACAGCCTAGCATTTTACCTTCATACCACTGCTAAGGCTTAATACCACTCCTAAAGGCTTTATTTAATTCTCCCCAATCTCCAAATGGTAGAATATTACCAAGTTTCCTCTTAGCAATACTGTGTTAAGCATAACATTTATTTATTGTGCTACTTTCCAGCGAAGCCAATATAACAGACAATGCTTAGGACTAAGTAATATGTATTGTAGTTATCAGATATATTACCATTTAAAAATCCGTATACAGCAAATGGAACAGACACTAACCTCAAACACGCCAGTATAAAATCTTTGCAAGCAATAGCGTGCGTTTTTCCGATATTTTTCAGCTTAAAGTTTATTCCACATCTGTTATAGCAGAAAGTGGAATCTGGCCCAAGGACTACTTCTAATAAATCCTTTCCTTTATTAGTAGAAACAATGTTACTCACAATACAGCATATGTTCCTTAATCATGTTTTTGAGCAAAAGTATTAATGACATTTTGGCCATATATCTACTTATCTTTTTCAGAGTAAGTTGTCTTCTTTTTTATTTTTACACATTTGCACTACGTAATGGTCAGAAACTTTAATTAAAAGTTTGGGATTTCAGTATCTCTTATTTGCAGTAAAATAGAAGCCAAATGCAGACCCATCCCAATGATTTTGAGCAGCACTCAGCTACAGAAAAGCATTTTTATGAACATTCCAACATTATATATAAGTTTTGAAGAATCTATTTTCCAGTGGCGCACCTTTATCAGGATATGAACCAACTGAAATTTAAATGTTCATCTCTATCCTTGTAATTTCAACATAAATCCTTAAACCATGGAGAAGTAAAATGGGATGGGAATTTGAAACAGAACATTTCATTGTTTCTGAAGGAGAAGGAAATTTTGTAATCTGACCATATTCAAGCCTATCTTTGCAAATTCTTTCATGACTGAAGTATCGAAAAGGAGATGCTTCTAATTATTTGTACATTTCTTCTGATAATTTGTAGTCAATCAACATGGCTTTCAAGAGTCAAACAGCTACCAAGATATTCTATGAAAATTGCATATATGGATCATGATATAAACTTGGATTAGTATTATTCTAGAAGTGAAAATAAGTAGGCCATACTAAAAACAAGTATAAAGCCAATCTTAAACGATCTGAGATCTGTATCATCCTTGTTACCTACTTTTCTGTTACATCCTCTGAATACTCAGAGGGAATAACATTCTCTCTCTTCTTTCTTTTTTGTGCTTTGTATTAAGCATGTGTGAAAAGTACTGACTCTCAAGTCCTTAAAAATGAAATCTATTTGTTTGTGGGCCAGGCAGACACAAATGCTTATGGAATTAACACATGTGATAAAAGCTACATCATGAAAGCTTTGCATTTGTCTTACAAGTGCCACTATAAAGGTCAAAAGTAGCTCATTCCCCCATGTCTTTCAAGCGTGCTTATAATAGCCCTGAAAAACACAGCAAAAGCCAAACACATTTTAAATGCTTTCTAAAAAAATAAATTGACTTACACATGAACATCAACACTTCTAGATTCAAGGACCACAAATAGGATCACTGCTGATTGACTCAGTGAGACCCAGTTACAACCAGAATTTCATGAAATAGGAGGAGGAGGAATTCATTTCACACAGCCTACTAAAAAAATAGCTTCTGACTTTTAACACTGTGGGTTGGATTTGAATGTGATCAATAGTGCATTTCATCACCAATAACCTCAATTATTTAGTTTCCTTAAACAACCTCAATTTTCTGCTACAGGCTAGCCCTTGAATTATCTTCCTCTTTAAAGCAGAATGTCTTTCAATTTTCTTTGAAAGCCAGACTTGTCCTACTGCCAGGATGAGTGAGTGAGGAGGCTCATGGAGAATATCACAGGCTTTGTGTGACCAGGAGGTTAGATTCATGCTCTCCTTCTTTTTTAACCAAAGAGAGGTGGAATGATGGAGGTGTGCTGACCTGCAGGAGCCAAAACAACCTCCAGTGTTTGAACCTACCTTTCTGAAGCTCTCACACACTGCTGTCCATGTGTTCCAGAGCAGTTCTTACAAAATCCCAGAATATATGCTAAAGTGGAGACAGCAGGCTCTACAAATGAAGATATCAGGTGTATTTCTTTTGTTTTCTTAGAATCTATGGCGTGTAGGAAGGAAAGAGCAGAATTCAGCAATCATCACCCAAGGACCTGACTTCATTCTCCCAGTATCATTTACACCCACGGCTTTCTTCCTTCAGCAATGTTCAAAGCCACAAAACTAAACAATGCTAATGGTAAGTTTGTTTTTGGGAGGCTGTACTGTGAATTGCTGAAGATGAGAACTGCACCACTAAAAATCCCTAGGTACATTAAATAAGAAATTAAATACTCAATTCACACATTCCAGTTTGGTAAACTTTAAATATATGAATTTTGATAACTCTGAACATTAAGTCCAACACCTTGGGCTGTTAGTAGAAAGTGATACTTGCAGACTAAACCTGCCTTAGTCCTAGAAGTGCAAACCAAGTGACCACCTGTCAGTAAAACCATATCTTAAGCATGTTGCATTTTAAGAAATTGAAAGAAAAGCAAGATAAGAATTTTCAGCAGAAAAACTTTCAAGAAAATGAAAATACAAGACTTTAAATATTTTCTTGTTAAAGTATTATAGCACACCAGCCAATATTTCCTTGATATACTAACAGTTGCTACTCAGGATAGCAAAGTACATCTCCTTCACTGCTATAAGTAGAAAAAAGGCATTTCTCCAGGCAGTCATGAGAAATGCTTTTCTGATTTAAAAATGAAAATGATTGTGTTAGTGGAATAGCTGAAGAAAGCTAAAAAACAACCATATGAATTAGAAAACATCATTCTTCAGCTCACAGCTCATGCTGTAAAACCTAAATCACAGGTAAAATGGTAATTAAAACAACAAAAAAAAATGTATCTATATTCTTGGGAAGCTCAACTTCATCCAAAAAGCACAGTGAAGATTCCTGCATTTCCAAGATTTTTATTCCTTAGGGGTAAGGCCAAATTCATACTTGTTTTTAGAATCAGAAATAAACTTGACCTAATTCCTTCAGAAGTCAAGCAGCGGTGCCCTGAAACAAAATAAAGGTGTTGTCCAGAGTTAACTGAAGGTTGATGCCTCTAACGGTTCAAACAGCAGCTCTTTCATAGTTTCTAATTATTTATACAGGGGAAAAAAAACAAAAAACAAAAACCACACCCCACTTTATTCACCTTTTTTATCTGCTGCTTCTATCTCCTTACAGAACTTACCCTAAAATTCTGACGCAGCCATTGACTTCAGAGAGAGTAGGATCAAGCCTTGGGTGAATAAAAGCACTCAGTGGACATGAAGGGAAATATGTATGAATCTGAAATTAAAATTCCTGTAAGATACTACTGCTTATAGTGAATTTGAAACAACCACGTTTTGCTGCTGAAATTCAAGGAATGTAACTACACCATTAACTAGAGTCACAGTAATAATGACATAGTTTCAATACAACTCACAAAACTCATCACAACCACTTCTTTTCTTGGCAAAGTCTGCAAACACAGCAGTAGATGAATGAAACCCACCGAGTCCCGTGCCTGATGCTGATATGCAAGTTCAGATAACACAAATGAGCACATCACAGTTTCTTTCACATACTGGGTAAAATGGAAATATTAAAATCTCCAAGGCTTCCTGACTGGTGCAGGTGGTTTTATTCCCTGAAGCAATGCTGCCATCTTGTGAGGGAAAGGCTTAAATTCACGTTTTCCTTTAAAAGATGTATCCGAAGTGACTGGAGATCTGAGACATGGAGTGACTGAGATCTGATCCTGGGTAAGGAATCACCAGGGATGTGAGCTGGACATTTGCTCTCCCTCCACAAACACAGGTCTTTGAAAACAGAGTGAAAAGGACAAGTAACACTGTCCAGGAACTCAGAATTCTTCAAAGCAAGCTCTACCCTCCGTGCAAGCAGAACATTCACATTGCAGTGGTAAATTCCAAACTAAGTGAACTTGCATTTCAGGTGAAAATGAAAGCAAAGGAACCACAGGCAGTTCATGCTAAAAACTGATGAATTCCACTTCCTTTCTTTTAATTTCCACTATGCAGCTGGTGTCCTCTATTGCTGGATTGGAAAACCCAAGCAATTTAAAAAAAATGCATTTTGCACAGCCAGGTATTACATACATCCATCAATCCTTGACATCAGGGATCAAGAGACAGAGAGCACAGTTAAAGGGAACAAAGTAAGTTCTTAAGTTGCTGACCAAATGACAGACCATTGTTATTCTTTCTCTAATACTTTACATTTTTCTAAATCTCTATATTCTAATTCCCTATACTCTCTCTCTAATGCACACACACCATATTTCAAGACAAGGACTGGGACCACCTACAGTTGGATTGAATTTAATAGCACGGGCTAAAGAAACACTGACTGCTATTAAATCTAGAGCAAAATTTTCCAACAAAGCTTTTACAGCTGAAAATGTCACTTCAACAGGTGTTGCACACCCTCAGCAGGAATTTATTTTGAAAAAAATAAAGTAGCTTTAATATGATCAAAATATTCCAACTTCACCTTTGCGAATGGAGTATTTCAATCTTCTATTTCCATGTTTATAATGTGTAATGCAGAAAATATAATTTTATGTTTCATTTTTTGAAAGTAACAAGAAAATTTATAGTATTCTAATGACCATATACCATAGAGTGTGAATGCACATTCAGTTTTCACATTTCACTGAGAAATGTCCTAAAATTAATTTTATTAGCATGCCTAAGGATTTCCTGTTGCTAGAAAAAAATCATCTGCTCTTCCTGGCTGCAAAATCCATCTCTTCCTGCAAGCCCCTCACATCACAAACAGCTTCACTCTATTTAGGTTTAGAGTTGTAGCTATAAACAGTGACCTCTCTGCTCTCCCAGTATGCAAATTTGTTATATGACAAGGAGTTATTAAAATAATCCCTTGCAGGTGTTACTGAAATGAATCTGTTACTTTGCAGTTGAAGCAGCTGGTGAGGAGACAGAGGACTACTGGTGTCCATCGTTGCTGCATACTGTTAGATTTTATTCTTGCTCTGTCACAGTCTATTACAGCTCAGGGTCTTCAGTTATTCCTTTGGAAAAATAGTCTCAATCACCATTGTGCTCTGCCTCTTCGAATAACACAGTTATTTACACAAAGGTAAGATGTTTTGGTTCTGAAGGAAAGGACTACAGCCTCAATTATCAGACATTTTGGCACTTACTAGCTGCAAACTATTTGTAATATATTCATTAGCTTGCATCACCACCCCAGCATGCACCGTGTGAGCCAAGAACACCTTTTTCTATTTCCCTGCTCCTTCAGAAGAACTGGCAGAGGAGGGGAAAATTCTATGCTAGGCTTTCCAAAGAACAGTTCTTTGCTGGGAAACTGTAAACCAGGCAACCTGGCCCTACATAATTATAAAATGTTTTTGTTGTTTGAATTACCAGCAAGATCTGCTCTTCATAATTACTTGGAAGTGCACTGAATCAAGAGACACATTCTACCCCTTCTCTGTAAAACACATTGCCTTATATTCACTACAGCAATGGCCCTGATTTATTTTTAATTCAATATACTTAAGGAGCCTGGAGTCTCTAAACTCCATATTCAGTTATTTATTTAATCTGAAACCACAGCCCAAAATAAACTGTGTTTAAGCAGAGATTAGAATATGTTGTATTTCTCCTCCAACTGCAAAGCTGTTGTGGATTTGTGGGTAACAGCCTCTGAATCCTTTGTTGCTCCACATCACCATGTTAATTCCTGTAAATATGAATGTCTCTGGCCTAAGAGAGGAGCAGGTAAGGGGAGGGGGAAGGGATGATGTGACCCACATTTCCAAACAAAACCCGCTTATTATATCTCCTGATACTGGTTACCCAGCTGACAAATTGAGATTTTTAATTTGCTGGAGACTGAGAACTCTTAAAAAAACAGACTCAGGAGATGAACCCATTTCACTTGGAAAGCAGCCTTACATGGCCAGCATTGAAATGTCCCTTTAAAGTTAAGGGGCTTTGGTTTTAATGTGATTTATCCCTATATCTCACCTCGGAATGTTAGGCTGCCCTTAGGTATTTTGCCTCACGAACACACTTTGCTGTCTTGCACCTATAAAAAAACCAGATGTGTTAGAACTGTGGAATACAGAGGACATGTTTGTAAGGATGGTGTATATACACTATTCTTCCTTCAGAATATGAAAGGCCATAAAATCCATCTAACTGACCAAGTAAGAACATCTCCAAAGTCAGAAAATGCCCAGTGGAGGAGTCTGGGGATCACTATGTCCCCACACCACCTCTACAACCCTGGGTTCCCTGCTAGCCCCACCAGCAGCCTCCCAAAAGAGCCAGGAACAGCTCTGGCAACCTGGATTACCCAAACTCTGCTCCAAACAATCCAAGAAGTTTGGGCACCAGAACAAGAACTAAGAGGTCTGAATCCCTGAGCTCCCCTGAGCTTCCTACATGAATTCTCATGTCAGAACAACCTTTACTCGGCAAGCAGTGAACATTCACAACTCTATTTGAAGTGCAAAGGGGCTGAAAGGACTAAACTACTTCCAGAGTTACAAAATTCTGCTGCAATTTTTTTTTCCTTCAAAGACTTTTTTCTCTTTTTTCTTTTGAAGGAGTGTCAGTCATGGCTACATGTTCATGGGGAAGATCTATAAAAGTATCTACAGGCTGAGTTGAGCCAAGTATCCAATCCACTTGCAGTGAGATGATTATTATGAATGAGCCATCATGAATATTCAGATTTTAACTGGCTGGGTTATATTCTAACTGGACTTCTTTATGCAAAAGTTCCATCAGCAAAATGAAAGATCATTTTGCGAAACTGGAGCAATTCTTGCCACAAAACTGTGTAGACAGAGAATGTTTCTAAGGATTTTCCAGCAATGTAACTCAGCAAATTAAAATATCTGTGTAACTTAAGATACAGCTCCCTGCTTAGCCAAAGCCATGACTAAATATGATACATCTTGTTCCAACTGATTCACAGAGTATATCTTGAGAATCCTGTGGTAAAACTCTCTATACATCTATTATCTGATGCATGATACATGTTGAAACTATTTTGGACTGTTTAATTGGTATGGTAAGGGATGCAGAATTCTAAGAATTTCCATGACAGTTTCTGACAAAAAATTATTTCCTGAATCAACAGCTAAGGATTCTACCTATTCAGGGTACAGTTGATCCTCACTCAAAAAATTAATTCAAAATACTAAGTGCTTCGCCTTGCAGGTATAGTTTAACATATTGCAAACATAAAGAATGACTACTAACCCAAACTGAGGTTTTAAAAGAGATATTTTCCTTGCTAATGTCCACAAATGTCAACACTACACACAACCAGTATCACTGCCTAAAAGAACATTATTGCCCAAAATGAGATTTAAGAAAAGCAACATTAAGACTTTAAATTAAGACATTAAAGAAAACAATAACAAAGAAAAGTTACAAAAACAGGCCAATTCTTTTAACCACTAGACTGCTCAAAAGCATTAATTTCCAGAATAAATGACCTTCACTTGAACTGTTCTTCACACTTGAGCTTGTACTGAATATTAAACTTCTTTCTTTTTATTAATTTCTTCTTTGGTTACCATTCCTGGCTGCAATAATTATTTCTGCACAGCAAGTAAACACACAACAAGTACACACAGTGAAATAATCACAGAGGAGCCAAAAATTAATGAAATCATTTACCATAGAAGTAAAGGAAAAAGGAATCCCATATTATTTGCAATTTTGGGGAATGTAGGATATCACTTGCAGAACTCCTCTATAACAGCAGGAAACCTTCAGAGAGTGTAACCCATCCAGCAGAAGGTCTGTAGTTCAAACCAGTGATGCTGAGGTCCTGGCATCCACAGATTATATGGATTTGAAGAGACAGCTTGAGAAAGTGAGCCAAATGACAGTAAATAATAATAACTAGATTTACCCCAAAAGCACATTCCTGATCTAAACTGAAACATATATGCACCCTGAATATTTTAAAAATTTAGAAATTGAGTTGCAGGAATAGATGACCAAAGAAAATGTTTTTACAATAGTCTTGTTCAGTGCCTGTATATAATTGTTCTGTTGTTTATAATACTCTGGTTCAGTCCCACCAGAGTTAGGTAAAAACACTTTGTACACACTACACATAAATCAGCAATAGCTCAAGGAACAGGTTACTTGCCTCAATACTATGAATAGAACAGGCACACAAAATGTGACTGAGATCCCAAAACCAGAGCTGTGAAACTGCACTCCCCATTGATCCTTTCTCTGGATCCCTTTGTTGCCTTCCCATTGGAAAGCACATGCTCTCCCTTTCCTCAGCAACACTGAATCTGATAGATCTGTATAAACAGGAATCTGAAACTACTGCATTTCACACGAAGTGCATTTAATACCTTATTTCTTGAATATTTGCTTGCACTTTTAAAAGCAGAAGTCAATAAGGCACTTGTGTTTTCTAGACTATCTGAATAAGGAGTTCTTCAGTCAGTGAAAAGTACTTTGAATATTTCACTAAGACATAGAGAAGAGAGGACAAAGTTAAGAGAAGAGCAGCTTACCACTGTTCTGTTGGAGCTATACCTTAAATATTTAAGAAGGTTAGATCTGAAGGTTTAAAAAAGAATATATGGGTGGTGCAGATTGCTAGATGAAGGAGAAGGCCCATGTTCCCTGCATATAAATGAAATACTTAATTTTAAATTAATATAGAGCTTTCTAGAAAATACACAAGCAGCACTAAAGAGCTTTATTTAAATAACTGCATTGTTTAAATCAAAACCTAGAAGTAATTCTTTTGATGAAAAAGAAACTAATTTGCCATAAAAATAAAAGATTAACAAGACAAGTAAGATATTTTCATGATACTCTCGTTATTTTTGGACTAGTGTTAATTTTTTTTAATAGCCAGAACACCCAGCATTTCTTTGACATACTTTAAACTCCTTTCAATTTGATAGACCTAAATCCAACATTCAGTTCAACCTTCTGACTCTCTTATTCTCATTTCCCAACACTACCAACTACACAAACACAGATTTGCTCGGTGTTCCTTGAAAACAAATACATTTTTGAAACAGTCTAAATATAACCTACAGTAAGTTATTGCAGAACTTCCAAGATGCCCAAGATGCACACATGTCATGGTACCAAGGACAATTCCTACAATACGATAAAAGAACAGCATAAAGGTTTTTCTATAATGCTGACAAAATCCTTCCCTATTTAGCTGACCTTTCTTTCCAATTACAGAACCTAACATTAACATTGAAACATGGTTGTTGAACTTGAGTTATTCAGCTAGAACCTAATTAAACTATTCCCAGCTCAGAAATTAGAAATAAGTATGTTCTTATAACACATCTTAACTAGCTGATACTGTAGACTGGAACACAGAGGTCTCTGGATGTTATTGTGCAGAAGGCTTGGGGAGAACAGAGACCTCAGTAAGATAAATCAAGCATTCTTTATCTCTGCTAGAGGTGTAATAATAAGAGCACACTTCTTCACAATCCACTCACCACATTCTACTATACTGAAATAAATCAGCCTTAACAACTACCAGTGAATCCATGTAAATACATTCCTTTTGGTTTGCTCAGCAGTGGGACAACAAAGATGTTTTAGTCTTATTACATTCCTGGTGGGGTTTTTTTCCACCCTGTTTTCTGGCACTGGATTCATGTGTGGTCTTCTGGAAAACTCAGCATCTGAATCACCTTTCTCCGTAAAGAAAAAAGATTAATTAAGCAGTATCTGATCATAGTTTAGCTCATTAAATATTTGTGACTTGGTGAAATCACGATTTTCCCTTTCCTGTGAAAATACTACACTGCGGGAGGATTAGTGGATCCAAATGTTTACATATGCTTAGAAAAGATGTGAAAATGCCACCAGTAGCTTCCAGTGAGGAAAGCACTCCTTATTATCATCACTTCTTCTAATTCTGCAAGACAAACTGAGGTCTGGTCACTGAGTCAGCCTGCAGATATTTCCCTGCTTAATGAAGAGGTGGCAGAGGCTGAAGAGCTATGAATGGTCTCTGTTTGCATTGCTCCCTCTCTTGCTGAGGAATTTGTCTTCCCCATCTCACTGTCATGCTGCAGTGAGAACCCCAACTCTCTTCACCTCAGGTTTCTCTGATCGAAGAACCTTAAGAAAACTGTAAAATACCTCTACATCATAGGCGAAGGGAGAGGTAAGGGAAGCAAGGCGAAGGTTTCTATTAAAGTTTGTTTAGTGAGCAATACCGGCAAAAACAACTTCTGGATTTAAAAAGCTCTGGTCTCTGATCAAAACTACCACATATTATCCAGTTTCCAAGGTTCTGTGACAAGCTCCCTTATCCCATAGGCTTCCCTCGCTGAATTCAAGGCCTGAGCTCCAAGTTTCCATTCCCAGTTCTGTCATGCTGGGTGACAAAAGAGACACTGTACTGCTGCACAGCTGTTTATTCCAGCGGCACTGGCTCCCAGTAAACAACCAACAGAGACGTCCTTATGCAATTTCCTGTGCTCCTCCAATCTCGCTCTAATTCCACCGCCAAAACAGCTCCCAGCAGAGCCACAAAGCTCCTGGTTGCAAGGTGCTTCACACCTAGAGCTGCTTCTCCAACTTGCTACGTCAGGCTGTTTTTCTCAGCAGCAAAACTATTGTGGGAAAGAAAAGAGGCAGAGATGGGTTTGTTCACTTATTAATATTTTAGCGTTTTTAAAATAGAATTTTTTAATCCAAAACTTTCTTAATTATCACTGTCTACTGCAATACCAGGAAGTAGCTTTATTGCTTTTGCCTTCTGTCCTAAAGAGGCACACGGAGAAATGTTTTGGTTCTTCCTAGAATGTCTTTGAATGCAGAAACAAAACAAAAAAGCAGCTGGACATGCTTGTTCTTTATTCCTTCTATGATCAGCATCACGGCTATCCAGGCATCTCCCCAGGCACACAGATTCTCTTATTTTGTAAAGATTACATTTAATTTTCTCTTTTTCTCACTTTGTCTCTCATTCTTTCCCAAACGTTTTGGATTTGCCTTTCACCTTGCCATGTCCTTTTCTGGGAAGTTTTTTATCATCATGCTAACCTTCAAATTTACATAAAATAAACAAGTTTAGTTCCTTCTTTAAGGTTTAACTGGGAAAGCTTAGGAAAACAAAGAAGCCTTGAAATTCTTGTGGAAAAAATTTAGTATATACAGTAATCTGCAAAATTTTAAGCGTCATGAATTGCATCATGCATGGTAAAGACTAATGTTCACATGCATTTATGTCATGCTGTTCCCACACTTCCCACACTTGAAATTTCCATATTCTTTTCACATGCTTTCTGATTATATCATCACTAGGCACAAGGAAACATTGCTAATATGCTGTTAGAGCATACTATTAAAATAATCTCTCTGCAGACCCCCCAAAAATGTTAATCTGTTCATATCAACCCTCTTAGCAAAGTGATAGAGGAGGATCTAATTGTGCTCTCAAGAACACCTTAAGTTGCTGGTTTTTAAAATGAAATTAAGACATTATAAATTCAAAGAAGAAAGGACATCAAGCTGCAGTTAACATTTCATAAAAGGATTCCTACATCTAACTTCTTCTAACGTACACATACATCCAGTTTACAGTAGAAGAGACTGCCTGGGTTACTCTGTGTCAAAAACCAGAAATTTCCTTCTCTGGGTTCAAAATAGCAGCACTCATCAATATTCTAATTATCTCAGGATTGGCATACTTGATACAAAACTCTAAGCTCAGCTATTTCAGCTGTGACAGGGTGGACTTAGATGTTTGCTAAGTAGAAATAAATAATGCTAATAAGTAAAGGCACTTCCCTCTTAAAAATATAAGAAAGTGCAAAATATCTAATGACATGGAAGTGGATAGTTCAAAATCGTAAACCTCAGATGTTTTCAAGATTCAAAGCTGCAGCAACACTCAGATACATTGAACATCTCACGTATCTAAACACAAATTACAGACTGCTGAAATGTACTGAAGCAAATAGTCATGGGAACAAGAGGGCCAAACATAACCATGATTTCAATGACTTCTCACACCTCAAAACTTTATACAGATGAAGTGAGTACTGCAGAAGAAAGAGGCTTAGGGTTTTTTTTGATTTCTATCTCTTTAGTTCTGCCTCTGAATATCCCCCCAGGTATTACAGTTTTAACTGTAATCTGTTTAAGATTTCATCACAGTGCACATTAGTACCAAACTAATGCTGTGGTTGAAAAAACATCTTACCTAACTCTTGTTTTACAACACAACACTGCCTAGAAAAACGTCCTTAAGCAATCCAAGTGCACTGAGTGGCATCATTCTCGGTCATATGATGGATTTTAAATAGCCAGCACAGCACTAGTAACTACTCTGAAATATCTATAAATAATCACTACCATTGGAGATTTTAAAAAAATGGCATGTCGACTTTAATTCTTACTGCTTTCAGTTTTTCCCCTTCCCCAACTAAAAAGAAAAAAATCAGCTAGCTATTTCATCCAAAGGACCAGAATTGAACTAGCAGTGAGGCTTTGAGCATTGTTTCTTATGCCATGAATTTATTTCCAAAAATTAAATCACAAAAGCATCCTCAAAACACCTTTTCCTGAACATAATTTTTACTCATTTCAACACAAGAATTCTTGGTTTCATTACCTGTTCACTAAAAGCTGCCCTTTCAGCTTTCAAGAGGTACTATAAAATTGCTATTACAGCCAAGGACCGTACAAAAGGACTTCCCTAAAGATCCCGCTAAATCTACTTTGGCTGTACAGAAATGTGGCAATCAAAGAGGATAAAAGTCCTTGTATGTGGCTGCAGGCAAGAACTACCATCCCAAGGCTGCCAAGAACATGAATGTTATTAAGAGGCAGTCGGTTAAAGCTTCATTAACCTCTTCATGCCTGAAACATGTACCATCAGTGCCATGAAATCAGTGAAACATGAATCAGTGCCATCCTGGATAAATTCAAAGACAGGAAAATAAATAACATGAGACTACACAAAGCAGATTAACAAAAGACAAACTACAGTTTCAGCCTGTCTCTCAAGGAAGAGGCTGAAGGAGTAGCCATAAAGTAAGGAAGAACAGATGGAAGAACGGTTAGGAGATTAGCAGAAAACTTGTAGTCATCAAGCTTTTATTTTTGCTGGAATTCAGAGGCCAGAAGAGATAAAAACCCTAAAAGACAAATATGACTGCTTTGATTATCTTTGCTTATAACTTCTTAGGCAGTATGGACAATGACCCTCTGATGATCTGAGGCTTGCATTTTCCCCATTTCAGAAACCCTCCTAGACTTAAAAAAGAGAAATTTGCCACACAACCCAGACCTGGGATACAGAGCAGGATGGGGGCTTTATTGAATATGCAAGTTTTCTTGTATGTAGAAATAAACCTAGAACATCAAAAAGTTTATGGATGTTTTTAGGTGACTCTTATCTCAGTAAAGAGCATTCCCATCTGGAATTTGGTTTCCAGTATTTCCATTACTGGTGATATCAAAAGCACAGTTCTATGCACCTGTTAGAATTTAAAATTGGTTTGGGCTGCTTAATATGAATCTTTCGTCCCCATAAGGAACACAAACCCAGCATATATGCAAAGGCACACATTTCCAGCACGGGGGAGGCCAGAGATTAATTCCATATGTAAAACAGTGTGGTAAACACTACAGTACTCAACCTGTGATTATATCTCTGAGCCTGGCACTGAGACCCTTCTGATTCATGCACCCGTGCATTCCATGGATGCACCCCACATTCGTAACCAGCCAAACCAAAAACCCCAGCAAGCCCTCTGCCTTTAACATCAGCCTGTAAAAGAACTCTCTGCTGAACAGTTAAATCTCGGGAAAGGATTTGGATTCAGTCCAAATGATCTGGAATCTGTCTGTACCTATCTGGACACCTCTGGTAGATGTGCTTATATCAACAGGCTCCATCACCAAGCCTGGTTTAAATCACAGGTGAGGGGCAAATGGGCATGCATCTAACTTAAGGCAGCTGGCACAATTCAGGGCAAAGAAGTAACAGTATTAAAAGAAATTTACTTCCCGTACTAACAGCAAATAGGAGATTCAAATTAGCACAAATGTCTGCAGCCAAGCCTTCTAATCAAAATGTTGATGAAACACAACTGCTCTCCAGACACGTCTATTCACAAAGGCAATGATGACAAGCAAGGACAGTAGTTACAAATTTTTTATTATTATTTTTCCCATGCTAATTCAGTTCAATCAACAGAAAAATTAAAAACATTTAAAAGGAACAGTCCATTAAAAAGCATTAAAATTGAGATACATGTGACCAAAATTATTGCTTTTAGAAACTACAGTCTCTCAAGACTCTCACCAGCAGACTTTGCCCTACTCTTTCACCCAGAAGAGAGACTCCCAATCTCTACACAGGATTACTTTATCAGTGTATACCCCACACTCTGACAGCTAGTTACAGTCAGGTCTGAACACAAACCACAACAGTCAGGAGCCAGCAGCATTTCCTTATATATGACCCAAGCAATACAGGTGCCAACTTGCTGGGAGATTTCAAAGGGCCTTTTACCAACGTCAGGATACTCTGTACACAAGTCCCTGCCCTGACTGACTCACGCTGTGTCCACACTGACATTCCCTGCATTTGTCCTGTGACAACATTCCCCCTGCCAGAGCTCCAGTGCTGGCAGCTGCTCCAGACTGGCAGCTGACATTTTAAATGCTATGTAAGACCTCTGGCAGCTCCCTTTGCTGCTGCCAAAGGTAAAGCTACATTAACTAATGCAAGAAAGAGCTCAGCAACCCCCACAGCAGAGTAGCCCTTGCAGCCTGAGAAGGCTGCAGATGATCAGGACACAGAGCATTACAAAACAAGGACAAGGTTGAGCTCAGAGAACCACAGAGCCAGCAGCTGGTTTTAGACCAAGGTTCCCACCAGCTCTGCACATACTGCCTCAAAGCTGCTTTGGAAAGGTCTCAGGTCAGCCTGCTCCGAGCCCTGGCATGAGGAATGATGGCAGATGAAGAGCAACTCCCCTCCTCTCAGCAATCCCAAACCAGCTATAAAATAATCAGGTCCAGCCCAAAACTCCTCAAAATACAAAGTTCCTCCCATCACCAGTGGAAGAAAATTGTTGGTGAGAGCACAGAGCAAAGCAGAGAGTGGTGTCAAGCACTGAGAGTAAGCACCATTCAAGCAGAAATGGGAAGATGGTGACAGCCCCCTCCTGCTTTCCAGCCTTGCCCAGTAAATAAGGCTGGCAGGTCTCCACTGCTGGGAAGTGCAGAGACGCCAAAGGCAGACCACGCCACAGGGAAGCCCAGGGCACAGATGCTCCAGGAGATCCTGTACACCACACCATGAGACTTGAGACAGTCAAAAGATGCCCTTTCTTCCCTCCCCTCAGTGAGGAGATGGGGTGCAGCCCAAGCAGTCGTGAGCTACCTCTTTACACTGCTAATGATGACACAGAAAAGGCGAAGAAAACATCTTTCATCCAGGGGAAGGCCACCTAGGAACTTCAGTCTGGGAGGATGGAATGTTCTCTATGTGCTAGGGCATGCTGAGGAGGGGAAACCACTTCCTGCTTGCCCAAAGAGCAGTGAGAAGTATAATTAGCTCGGAATATGAAACATCACCAGATTTAATCTGAAGGCTCACTGGGAACCCCTAATGCAAACCTGAACTATTTAACTTCCAGGACCCAAGAGCAGCTATAAATACCTTCACTGTCCATTCTGAGAGCTACTGAATACTGAGGGCACACTGAATCCAAGCTCCTCTGTGACTTTTGCACATTACAGAGTCTTGTTTATTGCTGCCTCTGCAGGGTGAGTCCCAGGGTGACTCTCCAACAGCAATACCTCATGTGCAGGAAGTGTTGATTCAACGTTTTTAAATACACTGGCTATGTCACTGTGAGCTTTTTTGGAACCTCTGAAGTAACTGAACCATGTTGGTGACTTAATTACTGTCATGGTATGCATTCAAGGCAACTCTCCTTCCTTCTTGCTTTCCCATAGGCAAGCCTTTCCTGTGTTGCTGTGCATAGACTGCTTCCCCCACCCTCCACCTCCCAGCCTCACAGGGTTAGATAACATGGGAGCCCATATTCCAGCAAGGATGTTTGCCCTCCACCAGCCTGCACATTTAAAAAGACAGCAGATTTCCAAGCTGCTGCACACGTTTTAGATACACCAGTGACAGCCTGGCCATGTGACCAAGCCAGCAAACTCCATGTGACATTTGCCTGGAACTCACAAACTCTACATGATACCAGCCCACATCTGTTTCCAAACTCTCACCACAAAGTGGAAGTTGGCTGCTAGACATATGTGTTACTCCAGTGACACCAGGAAGGTTTTGACAAGTGCACCAAGAGGTCAAACACCCTGGAACAGTGTTTTGTTTAGGTTGCTAATGCCAGAAACTGCTCTGTAGTTACAAGTACACAATGCTGGAAATTTTAAGTCAGGCTGGTAAAAGAATTCAGTATTGATAAAGGAATCCAGGTCCTGCAAAACTCTCTGCAGTGTTTCTACTTCTCTTCATAACTGCAGTTTGAGATTCAAACCCTCTTGGGAATTCATACGTAAGATTAATGCTATCATGGAAAAGAAAACTAACTTCCTAAGCTAATATCTGAACGCTCGGTATCTTGAAACCAGAGTAATAAGATAATCTTTAACAAAAATGTTAATGAATCTTGGCTGCTGACTTATAATTAATTAAAATAATCCCCTACTGGTTTTGATTAAAAAGATCTTGGCATGAAATACCATGTCAGAGGAGAGAAAAGCACTTGCATGTTGATAAAGATTATGATAGAAAACACTGCTTTAAAACAGCAGAAAACAATGTTTAGCACTGAACATAAGTAATTTTCTCCTTAACCTCTTGAAGTTTAACTTCAGAGGGCTGAAGTTACCTACCTATCAGACCCACAAGACCTGCTACAATGGTCCCTCTAAAGCACAAGAATACTTTTTCCATAGTAAATCTCCTATTTAATATTTTAATTTTCAACAGCATTCTCAACTCATGAAAATTAACTTTATTTTCTAAAATTCTGCTTCAAAAGGCACTTCTTTAGACATGAAAGTCCATGGGGGGGTTTTAAGATACATATCATAGAAAATCACTTAATAATTCCTTACCTTTAAATCAATACCTTGATTCCAGTGCTTAACACATTCAAGAAACAGTCTAAAATGCTAAAATATAAAAGCCTCCTAACAGGTACAGAAGAATTAAAAATGAGTGTTCCCTTTTTAAAGATCTTAATTTGCTCTTTAGCCTTTTATTGGTCCTTTTCATACTTAGGGAGTTAAGATCAAAGAGATTAATATCTAGTAAAAAGCTCATTTAAAAATGCAGAATTCTGTAAGTTTTGTAAGTTCTGTAAGTTTTCTGTAAGTTCTGTAAATTCTCTACTTTTACTAATTCTATTCATTCATCTTAATAATTCTCCTCTCTTTTTCCCTGCATCCATATCAGTGCCAAATTTACCGATTTTTTTTCCTTTCCTTATTGAAAGGACTGGATGATGCAGGCGGATTTCCAGAGAAATGCTTTAAAACTTGCAGTGCAATTGGGGAAAAGTTACTTGAGGCTCAAACAGCAAAGTAACCAGCAGTGCAATGAACTGCTGGACTGTGATATCTTGAACTTTCACACATCTCTCCTTCTATCAGTAGATGTGGAATTGCCAAAGATTGAAAAGGGAAGAGGCCTTGAGCTGTGATTTCTCAAAGTGCTGACAGTGCAGACGAGCTCTGAATGAACCTTGCATCAGCACTGGCCACATTTCCACTGCTGGCAAACACAGAATGGCTGTGACATTGTGACAATTTGTCAGCAACTTGCCAAAGACTGCAAACTTCAGGTTTGGGGTTTTTTGAAGGATTGGTTTTGGCTTTTTTTTTTAGTTGGTTCGTTGTTAACAGGACAATACTGAAAAAAAACAAGCACTGCAATGTTGGCTCTACCTCTGGAAGAGGACATGGATCTTCCAGCCTATTTGAAAATTCAAATCTGAGTGTTTCAGAGAAGACATCCCAAATCAATGGGATCAGTCTACACAATCCTCTTCCCATAGGCTTTCCATTTCAAACAGGTAGGATATTACTTTGGGAAAGACACCAGTTCATAGCATCTAACTGTACATATCAAAGACCTAGACAGCAGCACTTCATTTAGTATTTAAAACTTTTCTGCAAACTCTTTCCATCATTTGTCAAATCTTGGGACAGGATTCAGTGATCTCTTACAGAGAAGAAGTGAATAAAGCACAACCTTTAAAAAGGCTTCAAAGGAGCACCAATTTTTCTCCTTCACACTAATAACAAGTTGAACCTGTGCTATGTTAAATAAGCTTTATGTAAAGCTAGGATTCTCTTCGTGAAATTCAAATACTGAATATTCCTCTTTAAGAAGTCTCACATAAAGAGATTAAATACTGTAGCATCCACAAATTACAAAAGCTCCTGGAGATGTAATTATTAACTAGAGATTATTACTTCATTAAAGATGTTTCATGCACACATGCTACAGTGGATGTTTGCACAGTTGCAAAGGTTGGCAGGAGGATCTAACAAAGTATTTCTTTAAAAAACAAACTCCTGATTCTTATCTAGTAGGCATATATTTGTGGTAGCTACCTCTTTATTCTAATAGAACAATATATTTCAAATAAAGTCATTGAGTTCTGTAGCTTTTCCCCTTGTTAAGCTCAAATGGCAGCAAAAAATAACCTGTAAGAACATAACGTTTTAGAGTGAAAAGAACTTTCAAAAGTAACATCTCTGAAAGCTTCTTGTCCCTGCATTCTGCATTCCTTACAACATAGAGGAAGAATCCCCCAAGTTTGAGAGGTTTGTTGGGGGGGGGTTGTCCCCAAAATGAGGGGGAGAGGGGAAGTAACACCAGGCCAGTCGGTCACATACCACTGTTGGAGGCTCCCAGCCAGTGCTTTGATGATTTCATCCCTTGCATTGGAAGCTTGGCTCTGTTCTGGCTCTTCAACTCAAGTAGTTGCTCTCTAAGCTCATGGGTCTTTGGAGCTCACTGGAGATCACCAGGCAGTTGTGCTCCTACAGGTATCTACAGATGTTGATATCATTTTCATTTCTTCTGCAATTATATCTTTTCTCACAGTAAGAATGCTTATAAAAGTCCCCCTCAAAAAAAACCCCAACTAAATCCCAAATCTTTTAATTAACACAGCTGATAAACATTAATAAAACCTCTTTTCAAATAGACATAAGTTCATTAATTTCATACTGCTTTTCCTATTAAAAACCCCAACTATTTTACATATTTTTTTCCTCTTGCAGAGGGGTAGTTCTACACAACTCCATGCTTAACATATAGTAAAATTAACAGCAAGGAACTCCCAGGTTCCTCCCTCAATACTTGATTTTATCATATTAGAGCTCAAAGGTCTAAGGTGAAGGGCTTTCAGGTGCAACATATTTTAAAACTACAGGGCAAGAGCTCCTGTCTCAAAGAACCTCCTGACCTTTACTATGTAAATAACTTCAGCCCATTAAGTCATATAATGGAAAATATGTTAGAAATACACTTAGAAACTGCTTTAAGTTTTTCAATGAGAGGATTTCTGTGCTTAATTGCAGGAGCAGAAATTGAAACAAAACTCACACCAAACCACAACAAAAAAAAAAAAAGCCAAAAACATAGCATTTGCCACAGCATACTTGAAAGACGAAAATTAAACCACTGATGTTATTCACAGAAATGACCACTTTGAAACCTTTTTAGGTGTTAAAGTACTGTACTAATTTAAGTACTAATAATACATCCTGATTCCAAAAGGTTCCACTTATCCCTGAGAAAGCAGAGAGGAACCTGAGAAGTTACATATCACGAACACAAAAAGGGAGACTACATAATTTAATTCTATTAAATATTCGCCATACCAATAGCCTGCAGTACAACGGGTTTCAAAAATTACCCCAAAGCACAAAGTTTCTTAGGCACAAACACAAAATCTATCCTCAGTACTTCATTTTTCCACAAGAGGACACTAAAATAGTAAGAAAAATAGTTGTGCAGAAATGTACAACTAGCACATAGCAAAGTAGAATGCTTGTCACTTATAAACTATTTTGCAGTGAGGTAGACATTAATTACTTTTCTATTAATGTGCATTTTAGTCATTCTAGTGATTTGGCATTTAGTGTGGCTCAGGTGGCACAAAAGCTAGCTATACTTTAGCTTGTTGTGAATAAAAAAGAACTAAGCAATATCACAGAAATAACCTTGCATTTTGTTTGAAAATGAGCTGTTAACCTCGGGTTTACAGCGAGCACACACTGAACTTCACCGCATGACTTCAAGGAACAACTTCTGGGCACCAAAAAGGGCTCACATGTCAGCGGGACCAGGCTGTGCTCATTCGTCCAGTCCTGCCGGTCTCCTCAGCCTGGCACTAGCAACGGAAAAAAAGCGGGTGACAGAAGCTGAAATACCCTCCTATCTCCCTGCAGGCCGGGGCTCTGCTAAGGGCCGCGAAGGGACGGAGCCGGCTCCGAGGTCCCGCACCGAGCACAGCCATGGCCGGACCAGGCGGCCCCACGCCCACGGGGAGCCCTCACGAGCTTCGTGCCCCACCCGGGCAGTGACCGGGGCGCCCTCCCTCCCCGCTCGCCTCCTGCTGCTCCCTTTCCACAGACTCAATTAGGCTGGAAAACACCTCTGATACCATCCTGTCCAACCCATGACCGAACGCCACCGTGGAACGTCCAGTCCTTCCTTAAACTCCTCCACAGAAGGCGACTCTACCGCCTCCCTGGGCAGCCCGTTCCGTTTATTCACTCCCTGCTCCCCCGCGCCCATCGCAGGCCCGGGCGCCCCGCGCTGTTCGCCGGGGCAGGATAACGTGAGGAGGAGGGGCAGCAGCGGCCCGGCGCCATGGGCGGCCCCGCAGCGCGGCGTGGCTCTAACCCGGCCGGCCGGCCGGCCGCCCGCGAGAGTTCGG